>JAYMTN010000141.1:0-21051 GCA_036897425.1 Erodium trifolium
GGTCATGGAACCTTCACTGTGTGTTCAATGTAGTGATTTGTTCTAGCTATTAATGCTCTGCTCTTTTAGTTTGGTTCATCTTTCAGTTTTATCAAATTGTTTTAGAGAATGTGAGATTGAAATCAAACAGCCATATCCTTGTATAATTGTGTCATAGTGTTTGAGTTTTTGTATTGTTAATGCTGGTCACTGATCCAAATCCAAAACAACAAAATTAGATGAGCATAAGTCGCGTTTTGCTTATCAATTATACTCTCTTTTTCGGGTTGATATCCAAAACATTACATAGTGAATCCTTTAAATTCTCTTTATAAGATGGGGAGAAAGAATCCGTTACTGATCTTTGTTTCCTCCCCTGTCGAGCACATATGGCAGGTGGTCGGTATTATAGATGTTAACTTCTTGCTCTCAACAAATGGAATATATATGGAGGTTAAAAGATGTTAATCAAATAGTTATATGATTAATGTATTTTATATGAAAGGAAAAAGGTGTTCCTCTCTTCTCCATGTCTCTCCTCTTGTTGGTCATATGCGGTCGAGTTTGTTACCAGTTTATATCATATTCAAAGCTTCAACCTTCGTTCTTGGAGCAAAGCTCTCGTCGGTGCGGACCGAGCCACCTCTCTCTAGCCAGGGCGAGCTGCATCTCTCTGCTTCTCCTTCCAGCCACGAACCGGAGCTCCCCTACCGTCAGCGCAGTCCGCCGCCTCCGTTCGTCGGTGTCGCCTCTCGTTGTCCTCCTTCCTCTGTCGCCGTCCACAAGTCAGTTCCGTTCTCTACTCGATCTCCTCCGACCAGATCCACTACCCATGGCTCTCATCCCCTCAGACCAGCCTTCCCCCACCCTCCTTCGCCAAGTTTTTGGCCAAACACACCTTTCCCCCCTTTGCCCCTACACCTCTCTGCCCGACCCTTTTTTTTCCGACGATGACGACGAAGGTTGGCTGCCTGCTCCCCCCTCAAGTCTTGTCTCTTGAAGAAGATGACAGCTCCTTCTGTCGAGCCTGTCCGCCATGCCCCTACTTCACCCAGACGGTCAGATCTGCATCCAGTTTTCGCCGGAAGACCGCAATCCGAGTCGTTTAGTCGTGCTTATATTTTTTGTGTTTACTTGATCATATCCGTGCACCAGCCCCTAACGGTTCAGATTTGCACCCGAAGGCGTCGTCCTCTTCGCTCTTGACTTTGGAGGACGGCCACTAGTAGTGCTTGGTCGTCGCTTTTGTTTATGTTATTTCTGTTGTTTGTAGTTTGTTGCTCCCCCTACCGGATCTAAGGTAGGTGTGGCTGTTGGTGGCATGCCTAGTCGAGTCTTTTTTTCGACGGATCTGTTCAGAGAGCCGATAAGAAAGACCAACCTGATAGTTGTAGTGTGTCTAGACGTTGTGTCGCCCTTTTCGAGATCTATTCATCACGCTGGTTGTTGCTCAGATTTTTGAAAACACCCTACAGGTGCAACGCTTATGTCGATCGATTGTATTGTTCGGTTTGTAAGATTTATTGATTATCGCTGAATCTTTCAAGTTTTTGAAAAACAAGCATCTTAACAATTATGATGATGTCTTAAAGTTAGATGCATAGCAATTTCGGTAAATGGGAAGCCATCTGAGGCAATTGCTATGTCTTTCTTACCAACCACAAAACTATAATAAGATAAATCAGAATATGGTACGAGATACCGTCTAAATTAGTGTTACTCCACTCTTTTTCTGTCACGATTTTTCAAAATATGATCAAAATAATTGAAAAGCACTTTTGCATATGTGCATACGTAGGGTCGGAGTTAATGATTTCTTATAAATACTATAATCAAGATCAGCCACAGCCAGTGACAGTGGACAAGTGGTAGGTGATAATTTAAGGCTATAAAATTCAGAATCTTAAAGGTTTCTTATGATACCATAATCTAATCTTAGAAATAGATTTTAAATCCTTAAACCTTAGTTCTCAAAAGAAAAAAATTCCTTAAACCTTAGAATTTTAACACCGCGTTCAATCACGAGTCACAGATATTTAAATTTCACCTATATCGGCAAAAATGATCGAAACCGACGAGTTTGACATCAACAACAAAATAATGAATTGATAGTGTTTTGAGTCTGTTCATACTTCGCGGAGCCACCGATTAATTGATAGAAATCAGACCAATAACCTTGGGTTCACCATGCCCAAGAATAAGCAACATTTCTTTAGTCTCCTAGTCGGTGCTACGGGATCCTACTCGCTAATTATGTTAATGCTGAGTCGTTGAATACAGGGTTTTGATCTTGCCTTTTCGGTGAAGAGACAACAACCCTTCACCTATCAAAGTAGAATATATTTAGTGCAGTTGCCTCTCACTCCGTCACTTTGCACTGGTTTCGTTTTCTTTCTCTCAAGTTTTTCCCCGAAAACATGATCAAAATCGAATCCTATTATTTTCTCGATGTATTGTCACCGTTCTTCGTTCTCCTAACTCCCATCTTCTTTGACTTCATGTCAATCTCACACCAAAGTTTTCTGAAATCCTATTTATAGCGTATAATGCTTAGATCATCGATCTTTTACATTACTTTCTTTTTGGTTTAAGAGTGAGAAGTTGGACACTACAAAAGGAATCGAGAAGGACGAAGGAAAATATTCATATGTTTTATACGTGGAACAAAGACAAGTAAACGAGAGAATCACAAATAACTCATAAATATAAATTAATTATTTTTGTGTGATCGGAATTTAAATTTTTATATTCGATACAGATCGATTTTGGAAAATTACATTAACCAAATCTCCACCACGATCTTTACGTACAATCAGTTAATTGCTAGGAAATGATGTTTAACAATGGACGAAAGAAGGAGCGCCAAAATAAATAGAAACAGACTAAAACATCGGCGGTTATTGTAAAATAAAATACCATGAAATTCAGGGTAATTAATCAATAAATATAATTTACTATTTGTTGTCTTATTTTTATATTTATTTAATGTGATTTTTAATAAATAATAATTTCTCTTTCGCAATAATGTTACGAGAATAAGACAACTCCTTTTTTCGCTATAAAAGCTCCTTCGCTACTCCGATCCTCAGCACCACCACCACCTCCACCGAGACGAAGAAGAAGAAGCTTTCGAAATGGCCATGGCCGCTGCTGCAACCAGAGCCGTCCTTACTCCTCCGGCTCCCTCCGCCGCCGGAAAACGAGTAGTCGAGGATTCTCCCTACCTCTTGAAGAGCAGACCGTTGTAGTAGGCTGCGAACTATCGATCATCACCGCCGCCACTAAAGCCATCCTCTCTCCCCCGCCGCCTTCCGCCGCCGCGAAATCCGCTTCAAAAGCTTCCGTTCTTTCTTTCTCCGCCACCAACACTTCGCAGATATCTCTGAAATTAGGCGCCAAATCTAATTACGGCGGTGTTCTCCGGGGCCGCCGTTATTCGGGCGGCGCAGTCAGCAATGCCTTGAAAACCGCGGAATCAGCCGACCCATCCGCCGTGCGCTCGCTAGAGCCGCGGGATCTCGAGAAGCCGACGATTCTGGTCTCCGAGAAACTCGGAGAGGCGGGGCTTAAGGTTCTGCGGAGCTTCGGGAACGTGGATTGCTCCTACGATCTGAATCCGGAGGCTCTCTGCTCGAAGATCTCCGAGTGCGACGCTCTGATCGTGCGGAGCGGGACCAAGGTCACGCGCGAGGTGTTCGAGGCCTCCAAGGGCCGGCTCAAGGTGGTCGGACGCGCAGGCGTCGGCATCGACAACGTGGATCTGCAAGCAGCGACTGAGTTTGGCTGTCTCGTCGTCAACGCCCCCACCGCCAACACCGTCGCCGCCGCCGAGCACGGGATCGCTCTCCTCACTGCCATGGCCAGAAATGTCGCCCAATCCGACGCTTCCATGAAAGCAGGTATATGATTATTGATCAATTAGTACTAATAAACTGTCCTTCCTTTCATAGATCTGTTCTTTATTTGTTCATTGGATGATTGAGTCAAGTGCTGATTGCTGAAGAATCATTATGCTGAAGAATTATATTTCTAGTACTTGTACACACAAATTGAGCTAGAACTTTGAGTGTAAGCAAATTTTAGTCATGCCAAAGATTTATGCAGGAACTAGCGGGGTCGATTTTCTGCTTCTGTGTCTTTGAATTTGAGTGGTGAATTGAAATTGGCAATTTGTTTCAGCTTGGTTGAATGGTTGCTGTTCTGAGTACTCATTTTGGGTGGGTGAGTGATGTTAACTTCTCTGAGTCTGATTAGGAAAAATCATCGGGGGCTCGTGTGCCGACAAAAAACATGTTGCTTATAGTGCAAAGAAAAATAATTAATATCATAGAAAATAAGAGTACTATTTGACTGTGTTTGGTAGAGAAATTGAATCTGGGTTATCATAATTTATTGGAGAGATCTACTTTCAACATCATTAAGATTAGATTAATCTTGGGCTCTGGTGGATATTTTAGAATAAGAAGTCAGTAAGAAAGGTCATGATAATTCATGTTACTCTTCAAGAACTTCACTATTAGTAGATAAACAGAGTTCTCTACTTTCAGTATCTTGTTGCTTTTCTGTCTGATTTAAAAAGGGTTAATTACCTTTAGTACCCCATATGTATTGGTAACACATCTTTAGTACCCCATATGTATTGGTAACACATCTTTAGTACCCCTTATGTATTGGTAACACACTGGACAAAATTTTGGTCAAGTTTAAGCCATTTTGATGATATGTGACCAAATCATAAGGCATGTAATTGTTTTGTTACCAATATATAAAGGGTATTAAATGATCTGCGACCAATTCATAAGGGATACTAAATGTGTGTTACCAAAACGTAAGGACTCTTATTAAACTTTATAAAACTTTGGGGTCCTAAAGGTGTGTTACCAATTCAAAAGGGGTACAAAAGGTAACTAGCCCTTTAAAAAATCACCAAACAAGTTTCGATTTGGAACAATTAGATTTCAGGATTATATGCTTATATCATTAACTTCAAGTGATTTCTCAATAGATTATCTTCATTTTAAAAAGTATAGCATTTTTTTGGTTCAAATATTCTTACTACACTTGATGGGTGCAACAAGTTTCTTTCTGGAACAGTGGGATTTAAGGATTGTATGGTTATATAATGAATTTCAAGTGATTTCTCAATAGATTTTCTTCAATTTAAAGAGTATAAACTAATTTTTAGTTCAACTGTTCTTACCACGCTTGATGGATGCATCAACTTTCCAGGAAAATGGGAGCGGAGCAAGTATGTTGGGGTGTCTTTGGTTGGAAAAACATTAGCAGTAATGGGATTTGGAAAAGTTGGGTCTGAAGTGGCGAGGCGTGCCAAAGGATTGGGGATGCATGTGATTGCACACGATCCATACACTCCAGCAGACAGGGCTCGGGCGGTGGGAGTAGATTTGGTCTCCTTTGACCAGGCCATCTCTACTGCAGATTTCATCTCTCTGCACATGCCTCTCACTCCCACCACTAACAAGGTTTTCAATGAGGAAACTTTCTCAAAGATGAAGAAGGGTGTGCGCCTCATCAATGTTGCCAGGGGTGGAGTTATTGACGAGGATGCTCTAGTTAAGGCCCTGGACAGTGGAATCATTGCCCAGGTATATATATATACATATACATATTGAGGTTTCTTGAAACCATGTATATGCCTGCTCATGTTCAGTTTGATGAAGTCTGATTGATTGATTTTGTGATACAGGCAGCTCTTGATGTCTTCACTCAAGAGCCACCGTCAAAGGACAACAAGTTGGTGCAGCATGAGAATGTCATCGCCACGCCTCATCTTGGAGCTAGCACTAAGGAAGCACAGGTCTAATTTTCTTTCTCACCACACATATATTGCAAGATCCATACATTTTGCTCTCGGTCTCTTCTTTTTCTTAGACTGCCTTTATTCATGAACTACAGGAAGGTGTGGCCATTGAGATAGCAGAAGCTGTGGTCGGGGCTTTACAAGGGGAGCTTTCATCAACTGCAGTGAATGCTCCCATGGTTGCTCCTGAGGTAAGAGATGCACTCTGTGATCGTTTACTCCTACAATACAAATGAATCTTCATAATCATAAATGATAACTTATGCATGTGCTACCAAAGCTTGTTTCTCCAACTAGTGAAGAAGTTGAACTTTTATCTCGAATCGGGTTCAAGTCAATCATACCTTAATACTTATTCATTTCTTCCCAATTTTTGTTGGGCTTCTCTCTCTATTCAATCCTGATTGATACATCAATCTTCATAACTTCTTTAAAAAAAGGTTTATTGCCCAAAGTTACCCTTATGTATTGTCCATTTACGAGAAACTACATTATGTATTGTCCACTCTTTTAAACTACACTACCTTTCGACCATGCTTTTATAATACCCTTATGTATTGTCCACATACGAAGTTACTACCCTTATGTATTGTCCACGTCCCTAATTCTAACGGAATATTCCAAATGTTGTGGGTAAAAGACTGTGGTCAAAAGTTAGTGTAGTTTAAAAGCGTGGACAATACATAATGTAGTTTTTCGCAAGTGGGCAATACATTAGGGTAAATTTTTGCAATTAACCCAAATAAAAATGTTTGGTGCTCCTTGTTTCTACATAAGCAAAGTTTTGACACCAAATATACTTCGATACACATGATTTAGTCGATAAAAAAACTTAAGCATGTGTTGTGGCTCATGTATGTCCTTAGGTCATGTCAGAGTTGGCTCCTTATGTTGTGTTAGCTGAGAAGCTGGGAAGGTTAGCAGTACAATTGGTTGCTGGAGGGAAGGGAATCAAATCTATAAAGGTGGTTTACGGGTCAGCTAGAGACCCAGACGATTTAGACACAAGGCTTCTCCGAGCCATGATCATAAAAGGCATCATCGAGCCCATCTCCGACTCACACATCAACCTGGTCAACGCGGACTACGTTGCCAAGCAAAAGGGCCTTCGCATCAGTGAAGAACGCGTAGCTGTGGACTCCTCTCCCGAGCTACCGATACTATCTATCCAAGTCAAGGTAGCAGAAGTGGGTTGCAAATTCGCAAGCGCTGTTTCGGATAGTGGAGAGGTGAGCATCGAGGGGAGGGTCAAATACGGGAAGCCTCACCTGACTATGGTGGGGTCCTTTGCGGTGGATGTGAGCCTGGAGGGAAACCTTATCCTGTGCCGGCAAGTAGACCAGCCTGGCATGATCGGAGAGGTTGGGAACATACTTGCTGAGAACAATGTGAATGTGAGCTTTATGAGTGTAGGAAGGACTGCTAAGAGGAAACAAGCTATCATGGCCATTGGGGTCGATGAGGAACCGAACAAGGATAGTCTCAGGAGGATCGGGGAAGTTTCTGCCATCGAGGAGTTCGTGTTCCTCGATCTATAACAACGTTGTTGTCTTCGATCGAGAAATAAAGCTGCTTAAAAGGGTAAGTTTATGCTACAATGTTTAAGAAGTGTGTGTGTTTCTTGTTATACATTGTGTCTTAGTGGGAGCTTCTAGCTTTTGTTGTTGTAGGAGATAAAGAGTGTGGAGTGATGTTTATGTGCTTGGCTTGTCTTAGGATTTCGGAGTTCAGCAAGGTTGTTGTATCAGTGTGTAACTTGAATGCCCAAATACAACATGGAGCATATAGGTTTTGTTGAGAATTTGTTTTCGTACTGAATAAGTTCGTGTTTGAGAGGTACAAAATTTTGATATCGTATTAAATGCGAATCGTCAAAAAGCTAGAAAATGGTATCGTGGGCGTTTCTCTCTCTTGCTCGGCGCAAGATTCATTGTCTAGTTGAAGTCGTCAGCTAATTTAATTCGTTTCCCTTCTGCCTATTTTACACACAACACATGACTTCTCCCTCTCAATTCGTCGGGTTAATGACCTCTGACACCGTGAGACGCTGGGCGGACCAATCGATAAATCGAGAGCTAATTACCTCCAATGGGCGAATTTGATTTAAGTAAGATATAGACTTTGATACTCTTCCTTGTACACTACTCAGATTACGAGTAACTTTATATAGATAGATCATTGGCAACAAGTGAATCGGACCTAGAGTTAAATTTTGATATCAAATTAAAATTCAACTTACTTCAAAATTTTGAAATTATAATTGAATATCTCGAATATTTATAAGATTATAAATTCATTCACTTTTTTTAATATGAGACATAGATTATAATTTAAAGCTTAACACAAAAAATGCGAGTCAATTATATTGTAATATACCTTGATCGAGTCCTTGTATTCAAAAAATATAATGGCAGATGAAAAAATTAATATTTTTCAACCAACCATATAAATAATTGGACCAACCTTGCACAATAACATAACACAAATTTCAAAGTTGAAGGACATAAAAGGCCCTACAAATTGAAGAGCTCCAACACAAAACGTTCATAAATGGAGCATCAGAAAACTCTGAAAAGCTAAATTTACAACATGCGGGTCTTGAGTGGTATTAGCTTTAATATATGGGTTCAAAGAAGAAAACAGCATTTTACGGGGGTAACAACGGATAAAACATACACTTCAGGGTCTTAAACCGAATTAACTATGAGTATGGGGACTACAAATAAAAGTAATAAAGCATACAAGGCTGTTTCGCGAACTAAATTTGGCACCAAATCAAATCCTCTGTTCAGTGTTCAATTCGGATCTTCTCCTCCCGAATTAGGGTTTTGGTTCTGTGAACTCAAGCAAATCTCAGAGAACATGGCAGGTGCTGGGATGCACCCGTACCACCACCAGCAATGGCCACCTGGTACGGCTGCTCCGCCTCCTCCTGCCGCCGCGGTTACTCCTCCTCACCTCCTCGGCGACAACGGTAATCGTCCTCCAGGCGACGAGGTACTTCCTTCGATCTCACTTATTTGATTCTGAATTTGAATCCAGAATTGTTTGATAATCGGTTTGATCTGGTTATATGCGTAATGTAGTTAGGATTGTAACTGATATTGGTAATTTAGGCATGTAGAGATCAGTTTATGCTGTAGTTATTTTGTGAGAAGATTTTGAGAACCTGAGGGGATGATGATTTTGTGGAATTTAGGTTCGGACGATCTTCATAACTGGTCTTCCCGAGGATGTGAAGGAGAGGGAGCTACAGAATCTGTTGAGATGGTTACCTGGATACGAGGCCTCCCAGGTGAACTTGAAAGGAGAGAAGCCATTGGGTTTTGCTCTCTTCTCCACTCCTCCGCTGGCTATTGCCGCCAGAGATGCTCTTCAGGTTGATCTTCAAATCCAGTGAATGCGTTTTTTTTTATCTGTAGTATTGTTATTTTGTGTTATTGAATTGTTAAAGTGTGTTCTTCTTGCTTGTAGGGCATGGTTTTTGATTCAGATTCAAACGCAGTGTTGCACACGGAGATGGCTAAGAAAAATCTTTTTGTCAAAAGAGGTGTGTGCTTCTCCTGTTGGTTTTTGTGGACTTTACATTGGAAAATTATGTAATTTTGCTGTTACTTATTACACTGAAATGTGGGGATTATATTGATCTCTACTTTAATACTCCCGGTTATGCTAATAGTGTTAGTTGACCTGTAGGAATAGTTGCGGATTCAAGTACTTATGATCAGAGTAAACGTTTACGAACTGGCGGTGACTATACACAAACAGGCTATGCAAGTCCATCACCTTTTCACCCTCCTCCTCCTCCACCTGTTTGGGCACCACATGGGTAAGGCATTGTTTTTGCTGTCATGCAAGGCTCTGTGTAGCATTTAGTTTCTTATATACTTGTTTATCTTAGTCTAATTTTTAAGCATTGGCCGATACTGTCTGCTAGATATATGGGGCCACCTCCTCCTCCATTTGATCCATATGGAGGATATCATGTTCCCCCAGTACAAATGTCTGCTCCTGCTGTTGTGTCAGCACCAAGCAGTTATGTACCAGTTCAGGTAACGACATATTTTCTTCACACTTTTTTGTTTTGTCATGTGTTCATGGATGTGGGTGCTCGGACTATTGTTTGCATTCTTGTGGAACAGTTTGGCTGAGGTAAGGTTCATAGTTCACGTTGTTTGTAGGATACATGACTGACTTTGCAGGTGTTCTTTGCAAGTAAACCCAACTAACTGCTTGACGGGAGCGTGTTTATTTCAACTTCCATCTTATTTTTGTATAATGGCATTGTTTATATGGTAGTTAAGCTCCTTCTCAAATTATGAGTATCTTTCTTTATGTTGGCATTTTTAATATTTTCCTCTGAACCACATCTTCTAAGTATGGACTGTATACGAGAGCAATGTAGTAGATAGCTATGTTTGATATTTTCATGTTTCTTATTCCTTTCCTTGTAGAACACAAAAGACAACCCTCCATGCAATACCCTATTTATCGGCAATCTTGGAGAAAACATAAATGAAGAGGAGTTGAGGGGCCTTTTCAGTGTGTATGAATCTCTCATCCCTAGTTATGTTATTGTCTGTTTTTTTGTATATCCCAGGCAAGATGCCTACCAAGCAACTGTTTATAATTTCGAAATCATCCATCATGCAGACAACCTGGGTTCAGGCAAATGAAAGTCTTGAGGCAAGAAAGGCATACAGTTTGTTTCATTGAATTTGAAGTAAGTTAACATTTATTTACTGCACATAATACCACCTAAAGTTTTCTAATACTTTCTTCTAATTATATCCGGGTCATCTGTATATTTCTAATTTACAATGTGTTGTGGTTGCATTAAATCTCATGTAGGATGTGAACAGTGCCACAAATGTTCACCGTAGTCTGCAGGGGGCTGTTATCCCCAGTTCTGGTTCTGTTGGCATGCGGATACAATATCCTTTTGGTGTTTATCTTCAAATCAATGCCTTTCTTTATTTGTCCTGTTATTTCTCTTGTTATTTTGTTCAACCATACCTTGTTATTCTTCGGGACTGCGTCTGGAAGCATGAATTTTGAAGTAATCTAATGCATGTCGTGTAAGTTTGAATAGGCCACACCTAGGTGACCCGTAATGCCTTGAGTCACAATGCTGTGTCATTACTATGATGATTTTCAAGTTATGAATCAGGATGGATTCCCCTTTTGGTTTCCATATTCTCATGGCAATTTTATGGTTCCTTTTTATTGGTTTAGATGTGATGTTAGGTCAAGGTGTTCATAATCATTTCTGCTTGTTGACCCTTCTATGCCTCCTTCTAAAGTTTTAAATGATTTGTCATCGCGGTTCTTTATTGTTCAAGTGTAGCATACACGTGTTTCTTCTTTTTCTTTTAATTAAATGTCCAGACAGTTAATACAGGCATGTAATATTTTTTTACTGCATTACCCTCCAACAATGAATATGTTTTTTTCTTAACATTTGAATACATATTCGAAGAACCCATATGGGAGAAGGAAGGATGGCAGCTACGGGGGTGCTGCCTCTGGTACCAATGGAGCTCCACCATCCATGGGCTACCAGTAGCTTGAAGGGGGGTGTACTCTGTTCTTTATGGTCGGACAAACACTACATGATATGATGCATCTTGCAGCTGTTACATGCATCCATTTCATCATCCAGTCATCAGCACTTGGCATGTCATCATTGTATTAACTTATCATCAGCATACCCTTTCGGCATGTCATCCTTGTATTAACTTTTTTCGAGACATGCATGTGTTAGCATTTAGCAACATGTTAATGTGCCTGAAAGCTTGATTAGGGTATCAGAATTTGTTCCATTTGTAGGGAAATAGTGCATTGGATCTGTGCTTTTTCACTTTTTCATCTCATATAACATCGCTACATTAGGAATCATCATTTGAATAGACATCTTGTTACATTACTTCATTTGGCATGTCTCGAGGAAATGATATTGAATTTCTGTCACATGGCACAACATGAGTTACTTGGATATGTCCTCCATCACCATATTTGAATTTATCTTGATTGTTCACACCATTTTTGTTCCACGCCCTCTTTACCTTATTCTTTTTATGTCTAAATTTGATCACTCGTCTTTCCACTGGTATAGCAAACAATCATAATTATGACTCACATGGGCACCTTGCTAACAAGTATTCTCATGTTAGATCCATTCGCATTACATGTCATGAGAAGAATTATCTGAACATCCATTTACCATAGATATTCCTCGTGTTTACTTTTACCGTATTCATGTACATGAATCAATCAGTCATCTATATTGATTGAGCATAGAACTGATGGTGGTGGTTTGACATTCTGGCTTTCTTGAAGGTCATAAGAATAGAAGGGAAATTGTTTGCTTTTCTGGTTTCGTGTACAGGATTTTCCTTCCAAAATGAGCCCGACTCCTATTTGTATGTTGACGGTGTATGGAGAGAAGTTTCAAGTGTTGAAGTGGTATTGCTATCAAGATCAGCTCGGTCTGATGATCAAAATTACACATGATTTTGCCACTGAGATCGGTCCACAGAAGGTATAATGTGACTGTCATTGGGGATATTCTCCTGTTGGGCCAATGATTGACGCATAGTTAATGTAAGAATCGGCTATAATATCTTTATGTTAAAAAGATATCCACAATTTACGTAATAAAACATTAAGTTGTTAATTTAGAGTAACTTATTAGATTATTGCTTATGGAGTTCAGTTCACATATCAAATTATTTTTTATCGGATTAAAATGCCACATTGAATAATTAGAGCATCCATGATGCAAATTGCACCAATCGATTCATCAAGCATGTCATCATTGTATTTTGAAATGGTATTAGCACAATGCAAGTCAATTAGGGGTAAATAGCCATATATCGTACGATAAGACGCCAAAAGGCATCGAATTGAGATAATAAGGGTTGAACGAGTCTTATAAATTTCAAATCAAACAGTACAAAATCGAAGATGGGTGATTTGATTACTAAGAGCGCTGGCTTCAAATACAGACTACTATAGCATTATTTACCAATTCCTTAGCCACACAGTATCAGTTTTAAGAGTACAATGAACACTAATATATCAGACAGTTTGGAATCAAGTACGTAATCTAATCGAGACCACAACTAAGCAATTCTAGGAGCAGCATCACATTGCTAGTTCTATTCCAACACAACATGAGAATGTGAGAATCCCCAAAGCATGGAATGTCATTCTTATTAACATAACCAAAGATCGATTAAAAACCTGACATCCCCTCAGGTAATCCAAAAAAATAGCAAGAGAAGACTATATAGTCCAGTCGAATAGTGCCAATTACGTTATTACATGAGAAACTCGAAATTTGTCTAACAGGAACGGGTGTTACATATCCGAATACGCAAACACAAGTAAAGTTCAACAGACCCTCACTTCCCTCTCACTCGGTCATTTGAGAGCTGCGGGTGCATCGGTCCGTAGAACTGAAAAGCAAACAAACAAAATATGATCATCAAAAACGACAAAAATCAATTATAAGCTTGATACGAAATATGGATCATAGTGAATCTTTACATTGCATAATATAACATAAAAAAAAATTGGGTAAGAATAAGCATACCCCAGTTGTGTTATTAGTTATATATGTCAATCATTATGAGTTACGACATTGAGTAAAATTCATATCAGTGATTACAAAATTGTATCAACATTACATAGTAACAAGAAAAGGGGCATACAAGTAGCATCTGTGATCTGTCTCAATATCAAATGGGAAAACACATCCGAAGAGCATAATGAAACAAGAAAATGGCAATATACAAGTAGCGTCTGTCTCAAATTCAAATGGGAAAGCATATCTTATAACCCAGACCTGCTCATTAGTATAGAGACATCTAAGAACTTTGGCTAGTATTGTTTAAAGTCATGGAGAGCGTTAATCAGCCCCATGGACGTCTTAAGGGTAGCAGCTCAAGTCCTACCACAGTGCGATAACATGCGGATATAGCCATAATGCATATCACATACCACAAAACCCCTACAACACAGTTGAAATGTTTGGCCAATTACATATTCATAGGGCATGCATGGATTACACAAGCAGTTTGGGGATGTACTAAGGGCAATTATTTGAAATTTGTTTTCAAGTGATGGCATGATGAGCTTGATGGGGAAGCATCCATAGCGCAGAAAAACATACAAAATTGGAACATTTCCCCTTTACATGACATAGCAACACGTTATTCTAAACTGCAACCCAATCCTATATCTACCAAAAACATTGATCACCATCACAATTAATCAAGCACAGCATATATAGCCGATAAACCCATATCCAATAGTGTTTTAAGTATTCACTTTCAAATTCAAGAATCAGAACCAAACACTTAAAAATTGAATATCATGTTATTTTTATGCAATCAAAAGAAAAATGATGAATCCTAATTAGCCATGGGTGGGGAACTATTTTCCTATAACATGAAATATCATATATGCAGTAATATCTATAATAGCTTTCACAACATTTCTAAGCAACCCAAAATCTATAGATGACAAATGTGAAACAAACATGCCAGATTCAATCAGTGACCCAATGATATCCTGCTAGAATACTGGATAGCAAACTATTTTTATGCAATCCTAGGGATTAAACCAGAAACAATCAATCATAATTAGCCATAGATGGTCAACCATTTTCCTAGAACCTGGAATGAAATATCATATTAACAATTATATCCATAATAGTTTCCACAAAGTTTCGAAGAACCCAAACAGCTTTAGATGACAAATGTAAAACAAACAACATGCCAGATTGTACTAGAAAACACCCGAAATTACAGTCAATCCTGCTTGAATGTGGAATATCAAGCTATTTTTATGCAATCTAAACCAGAAACAATTAATCATAATTATCCATACATGTTCAAACCTGAGATATCACATATATTACTAGTCATATCTCAATATCAATCATCAGTCATACCTCAAAAGAATTAATCAGTCACTTTCAGTATGCAGTCTAAACCAGAAACAATCATCAGTTTGATAGTCATATCTCGATATCAAGCATCAGTCATATGGAATATCAAGCTATTTTTATGCAACCTAAACCAGAAGCAATTCATCCTAATTAGCCATACACGTTCAAACCTGAGTTATCGCATCGATTACTAGTCATATCTCGATATCAATCATAATTCACATCTCAAACAGCTTTCACAACGTTTCTAAGCATCCAAACAGAATTCAGATCGCAAATCGAAGACAAACGACATGCTAGATTCAGATTCTACCGCTGAAAACCCTAAATCACAGTCAATCAGTCAACCAGGAGATAAAAAAAGCAGATCTAAGAATCAGGAAACACATACGGGGCTTCTCGGGGACGCCATCGGTCCATTTGGAGATGGAGAAATGGACCTTCTCACGGGGAAGGACCTCGCTCCTCAGAGGATCCTTGAGGCATTTCCTCACCATATCAGCGCATATGTTCGAATAGGAGACGTATGTCATTCCCGCGGCTCTCCAGAAGGGCGCTGCTGCGTTCGACGCCATTGATGCTCTTCTTCTCCTTCTTCGGCTCTCTCTCTCTCTCTCTCTCTCTCTTCCTCTCTGCTTCAAGCTCGAAATCGATGACTGGTGAAATGAGCCCTAAGAAAGACTTTTAAGGAGAGATAAACGGGCCGGATTGTATAATGGGCCGGTCTTGAATCCGTAAGGCCCAAATCTAATTTATGTTGACTTTGACTGGCGGGTACAGTTTACTTCAGCAATGCGCAAAGTACTGGATTAAAGCTCTTATCATCTTCATCATCATAACATGTACTCAGCTGATCTTCAAGTCGCTCAATCTCCATCCCTTCTCTTCCCCAAATTCTCTCTCAACTCGTGATTGATTCCAGGAAAAAACCCTAATTGATCCTGAAATTGGGAACATGCTCGGCCTCCAGACCCAATCGATCGCGACCCATTTGACTTCTCCGTCTCTCGCTTTCTCAATGCCCATCACCAAAACCCGATCCTCTCCTCCGAGACTGAACCCATTTCGTCGATATTCTCCGAGATGCTCGATTTCCGTGGTGTCGGAGCCTCCGGGCGCACAAGCTGTTGAGGGCAACAAGCCGTTTCCGGCTGAGGTGTCGAGAACAATCATGGAGTTGTCTTCTGTGGGCACTCTCTCTACGTTGACCGAAGAAGGTTGGCCGCTCGGCGTCGGCATACGCTTCGCCGTTGACCAAGAGGGCACGCCGGTCTTGTGCTTGAATGCTTCCAATGGCCAGTTCGCTATCGACCGGAGGTCCAGCCTCCACGTTGAGGTGCTGATTTTTGCCATTTTTAAGTTGATTTTGTGGTTTAGTTTTGAAATCTGAAGTGTCATTGAGCATTGATGGTTTGTGGTATTGTTCTCACAGTTGGAACAGAGTGGGTTGCGCACACCTCAGTGTACAATCCAAGGAAACCTTGAGAAACCAGAAGATAGAATGACTTTGAAGGTAATGGATTTGATTTAAGCTCTTGGTTTTTATGAGTTTGAGATTGATTTCTGAACTTTTAGTCTCAAATGTTGCACCATGGGTAATGTAGGTAGGAGCATAGAAGAGAGTTGATGAACTTAGTTCATAGACTAATCTTAGTACAAGAGGTAAATTATTAAGATGGTTACTAACCTCATCTTGCAACGATAACAGTATTTTTTTGTTGCCAAAATATGTATTATCTGTTGATAAGCGTTCTCAAGTCAATGTTACTGTCTTGTGGATATTGGCAATCCATGGTTCAATCTTGTCATTATGTGTCATATGAACATAGATTTATCATCCATTAACTCTGGCTGTTCCAAGAAATTCTGCTGATGTCTTATCAATTATAATGTCTCTGTGCTAGTGTAGTGTTTGACAATCATGCTCAACGTTTCTTGTGGAAACATAACTTGAACGTCGAACTTCTAGCGTAAGGCGGTAGAGTTAAGCTGCTTCAGAATCAGTTTAGGAATGCCTAAACAGTTCTTGGTTCTACTGCATGTGACTTTCTACATGAGCATAGATTTTTTTAGGGTTAATTGCTAAAAACTACAAAAAGTATTGCCCACTTGTTAAAAACTAAACTGAGTTTAAAAGTGGACAAAAACATACAATAAGTATTGTCCATAGTCTTATGTTACTATAATGAGCAAAATATTATGTGCTATTAAGTATTGGGCCCATATGTTTTGCCCACTGTAGTTTTCAAGGCTATATGTTTTGACAAAAGATTGTGGACAATACTATAATGAGCAGATGTACCTGCTTGGGTTCAAACCTCTGACCTCAAGGAGGTAAGAGAGCTCTTTGACCACCAAGCCAACCCAAGTAGGCTTCTACATGAGCATAGTTACTCATAAACGGAGTTTAATATATGATATGTGCTTGTGAGGTTGCTTAAGAATTATGTTCAGGCTCAAGTTAATCTTCTTTTATAACGGGGTGTTGAATACATTTTCTCCAGCGGCTTAATTCTGTATGGGAAAAGAGATTTGGAAGAGAAGTAGATGAAGACCATTTATATATTGTTGCTCTAGATAAGGTGCTTCAGATGGAAGACTTCATGGAGGTAAAATTGATTTGTTTTTTCAGTCTTTCTCTCTCTCTCTCTCTCTCATATAACATGTGACTTTTTTGTTTGGATGTGTCGGGGACTATTTCAGGGTGGGGTGTGGGTAAATTCATCGGATTATAGGCTTGCGAGCCCTGATCCTCTCAGAGACTATGCTGAAAAGCTTGTCAGTGAGATAAACACCAATAACATGGAAGATGTACTTCGCTTTTGCAACATTTATGTCGATTTGGATTTCCAGGTATGCTTGCATCGCTGTAAAGTTCAAATCTTTATCTGAATGAACATCATATTGTTGCAGATACACATGACGAATATTTCATCATACAGTCTTCATACCATACTGTACAACTATGTCTTTAGGTGACTTATTAGATAAATCATAAATGTATACAAACTTTTTGTTGGGTTACTTGTGCCATGGATTTTCTTGTAAACCCATATTTTCTAAGAAAATATGATCCCATCGTAGGGATAATCTCACGAGAGTACTTATAAACTTTCTCTGCCAACTACATTGAACTTTCAAAATTCCCCACTTTACTCTATTTTGGAAATAAATGACGGTAAATTTTGACCAAGTTCCCTTGATTGATGCAAGGGTATTTTTGTCATTTATTACCGAAACAGAGTGAAGTGAGAAATTCTGAAAGGCTAGTATAGTTGGGTGAGAATTTAAAAGTCGGTGTAGTTATGTGAGAAATGTGACGGTCAGATTATTCTTTTATTTTACATTGCTTACATATTAGGGGCACTGACTCGGCATTGTCATACCAACAAGAGTTTCCTATTGGCTTTGTAGGTGTCAGAAGCAAAGATGATATGGGTCGATCGGTTAGGGTTTGACATGCGGATATGCTCTCCTGGGAATGGTGTGTTCGAAGCAAGAATTCCTTTCCCCAGGGAGGTCACAAACGAGAAGGGGGCGAAGTCGTCTTTTAACTGTATGTCCCAACTTGCATGGGAAGTGGAAAAAAACTACCTAGTCCCTGATTTTGAAAAGGTGACACAATTGAAGCAGATAGCTTAGGGATGATGAATGTAACAAATGTTTTTTTTTCCGTAGGGATAAACTACATTTTTGTGTTTTATTTGAAGTTTTGGCCACTATGAAGTTAGAGTATGTTTAAACCACTCTCAATTGTAGGAGAGTTTGGTATAAATTTATATTCTTTTGTACTCCAAACGGACCAAACCTTTGCCATAATAAGATAATGTGATAACTGCAGAAAAGCACCCTGAGGTATTCACTTTTTGCAAGCTACAGCTCTCTTCTTTGACAATTACAAAAAAGTGCACTGCATTTGCCTGTTTGCTGCATTTTAAGTAAAATGAAGATTTTATCCTCAAAGAAATAATAAGTAAAAAAATCAGCAAAAATAAAAATTCCATTTCTCTACTTTCCTTCTCTTAGTATGTCCAATAAAGATGAAAATTTTGGATTTTTGTTTTTTGTTTTACTTATGATTTTTTAAATTCAAAACTTCAGGGTAAAATCGTCATTTGAAATCATCAAAGAAAAGGACTACAACTTGCAAAATGTGAATACCTCAGGTATTTTTTTGCAACTATCCATAAGATAATTGTTTGCAGCAGAGTGAGATATGTTTTTTTTTTAAACTCAGTTTTATTCAACAACATTTACCCATTAGATCACACAACAAAACTGATACAGAAGCCTTGACAATTTCACATATTAGCATTGTCAATAGCATAACTCTAACTACTAACTAGGACGATTCTACATGATTACACAGATCATACCGCTTCGAGTTATGTCTTGTCCTCAGAAGATCATCAAAGATCCTTTCTTCAGACACTATAATCTTACTTGAGAATACATATACTTCTTTGATCAACCTGAAATGCATCAAAAGACTGTCCAGGTTATGATCTGTTGAGTTTAACAAAACATAAGTTAAGCAGCAATGGCTAACAGTTTCAGATAAAGCATAAGAGCATATGTAATGCACGGGGCAATTAGCCCAGGCGAATTCAATTGATTCACCCAGTCTACCGCAATGGTATTAGTCCAATTCAAAGCGAATTAGAGACGAATAGCCAAGTGTCGCGTGGTAAGTGACCACAAGGTGGGCGAACCAGCCCAAAGTTGGTGTTAGCACAATGCAGGCGAATTGAGGACTAGTAGCCACGTGTTGCGTGGCAAGTGGTCACAAGGTGGGAGAATCCACGCCTCCCACAATGGTACTAGCCTAACGTGGCCAATAACCATGTGTCCTTCAGGAAGTGGTCACAAAGTGAGCGACTTGAGAGGAGCGAAAAACCCTTCGCCCCAGAGGTGAGAGTCGCCAAAAACCATCTTTTGGCCGATTCGCCCCCTGAATTAGCCTGCATTGCAGATGCTCTGTCCAATTATTTGAAGACAAAGAACCTACCTAACCATTTTTGTGTTCACCTTCCAAATCAGTGGCAATGGCAGGTTCAGCTCTCAGGGACGAGCTCTGAGCCTCATCTCTTTCACTACTCAGTCTCTTGACGAACAGTTTGGCAATCTGCAACTGAGTTTGTGCAATGATCTCAGTCCTCCTAACCTCCATTTCCGCTCTCCTAACCTCAGCCTCTGATCTCAATCGCTCTGATTCCTTATACATTTCTATCCTTCCTTGCTCAATCCTCATCATTGAATCAGCTAAGAACTTAAAACTCTCACCCACACCACTCCCAAATCTCTGCCTCTTAAACCCATTTATGCTCCCCAATTCGATCCCAATTCTTCGTTTTGGTTCACTAGGTTCACTGTTAGGCCCTTCATCACAACCTTCAATTCCATTATCACCAACATGATTCTGATCCACCATTTTCTGATCCTTCTTCTCCAACCCATCATCACAATCTTCAATTCCATTATCACCAACATGATTCTGATTCACCATTTTCTGATTCTTCTTCTCCAACCCATCATTAGCAATAGCAATAGCTATGGCATCATCATCAACAAGGACCTTGGGTTGAGGGCTAATTGAACCTTTCAGCAAGCTACCCACTCTATCGAAGAAGCGCCATGGAGAAGCTGAAGCTAAAGCTACCGATGACGACGACTCCATACGGTACCGTTTCTTCAAGGACTCGATCTTGTTCTTACACTGGGTCGCGGACTTGGCAGCGCCGCCGTGGGCGGAGACGCGGCTCGAGATCTCGTCCCAATCGTTGGCCTTGAGCTTGGCCCGATTGCGAAGCACCCATTTCGATTCGTACTCGTCTAGCAAGCACATGACCCCTCCTTCGCCCCACTCGTCCCTCTTGCTCTTGTCCACCGGAGCAGCTCCCGATTTCATCTGCTCTAGGGTTCCGGTGAACGAATCGTCGGTTTAAGAAGCTGAAGCAATTTCTGTGCTCCGGTGATCGCTCTGCGAGTAGAGAGAGATTCAGGTTCGGCGGGTAAAAGTGGAGGAGACCAAGAAAGGGAATGGCGTCGGGATCGTCAGGAGCGGAGATTTTGAGAAGAAAGCGGAGTGATCGGAGCTCGTCGGCGAAGATGATGAAGCAGGAAGAAAAGGTACAGAGAGAGTGAGCACTGAACCAATGGTGGCAATAGTAGCGTTGTAACGAAGAGCGGACCAATCCAACGGTCACCATCACTCCATAATGGTTTGGTGGGACTTGGTGGATTAGAGCATGTACAGTGGGAAGGCTGTTGTTGAGTCTTGAGTCCTGAGTCTGTT
>JAYMTN010000142.1:0-21037 GCA_036897425.1 Erodium trifolium
TGTTTGATCATTGCAATAATATTCCCTAAACTTGTGTTTTTAATCATCTTGTTTGATCATTGGAAAAACATACCCTAAACTTGTGGTTTTGATCATTGCAAAACATACCCCGATCTCATCTTCCTTCATTCTCTAAACTACACAAACTACACATTTCAAACACATAGGAGCGAACTAAGCGATTCTATATATGTATTAACCTCCGGGCTTCATTAAATTGCAATTACTATTTCTTTCATCTACCAGGTCGAATCAAATTCACAAATCAACTAACAAGAGCAGAGAAGCCATAAATATCATAAAACATACAAGAAAAATTGAAACTTGCAAGTACGTTTCAATCCACCCCCAACCTCCAACCATCTCCACCCCCAACCTCACGTCCCCATCCAGAAGATATTAACATACCCATGTCATATAAATTAATTATAGAACAGGAAAATTAAGAATTACCCAAAAAAATGAAAAAAAGATCAGAACTTTAACACTTGTATCACTGAAGTTACAAAGACCCACAAAGCCAAATGATGGCTTATAGAAAAAAAAATGATCCATACATGTTATTTTCTTTTCAAAGTAAAGCCAAATGATCCGATTTTAGTACCCTCAGCAAAGCAAAGCCATTGATCTAGACTGACAAAACCCAATAGAATTAGCTCAAAAGGAGGAGAAGGTACCAGCAGAGAAATGAAGAAGAATAGCTTGAACAGAACCCAACCCGAACGGAAAAGCAGCATAGAGGACAACAAGAGCAACGAAGAAGAAGAGGTTGAACAGAACCCAAACGAACGGACAAGCAGCAGAGAGGATTGGAGCCGACGGCGAGTAGAGAGGATTGGAGCTAGCGAGATTCTATCGAGGGTTTGGGTAACAGGGTAAGCTTATGGTTTTAGGTTTCGAGTAATAAGGGTACCCGAACCTACCCGAACCATATTAACCCAAATCTGGAAATTACCCATACCCGACGCGAACCCGTAAATACCCATACCCTAAACTGACCCGAATAGGCAAAAAAACGGGTACCCATTGGGTATGGGTATTTTTGCCATCCCTACTCTGCCACTTGTTCCATTTACAGGACCCTAATCTTTCATCCCATTAATGAATCTCGTTGTACCGTTGGGAGACCAGTGTAGTCTGATCGGAGAAGATGACATGGACACCATGTTGCCGCCGGCTACGCAGTCACTATTGGTCGATGAACTATGAAGAGCACTTGAAGAAACAAATGTAGAACCATTGTATCATTAATATCATAGTTGTTGGTTTATGCACATGATTAGTATATATGGCTTCCTATAAATATAGCATTACTCATGAGTATGCCAGGGAACAGGTATAAGACATCTTAAAAGGTGGAGTGATATCTCTCTCATTCGTAATCATTGTCAAAATTTGTATGATTAACTGAAACTAAGAGCACTTGCAATGGGGTTTTATCATATTGTCGATTTGATAGGAGTGCTAAAAAAAGTTAGTCGAATCCTTGAAAAATGGTCGTTTCTCAATCAGAATCTGCGAGCCTTGAATGTACCGTCGGTGAATTTATAGTCGCTGACACTCTACGGATTTGACGCATAAGGGCCATTGAATCGTTGACTACTGAATCGTAGTGACAAGTGGAAAGGCAGGTAATCGTAACTAAATCTGAAAGTTAATATCGGCTATAAATAACTTCCAACTGATGTTTCGTTCTTCTTTACCAAAAAACTGATTCTTCAGCTTTGGTTCTTCTTATCCGGCGTTTTCTTCCAGTCTAGCAGAATCTCCAACAGTTGCAGCAAACACGTGAAACACACCGATAAAATGTCTATGTTTGTGAGTCGTTTTTCGGCCATCCATACTCGATTCTCCGGGTTCACAATGTTGCAGAATCTTGAAGAAGCCATTTGTTGTAGACTCGCAACCATCCATCTTTTTTTGGCCATACACACCCAATTCTTTGGCTTCCCACATGCGTACCCCAACAACACGAACATAATCTTTTTGGGGAAAAGAGTACGTTTTGTCTCCGGTGCATCCGACATTGCCAGTTTCCCCATGCAACTCGGGCTACACTACTTTCCCAAGCTCCACCGCGTACCCGGGAGCCACAACTTTTCCTAGATCCACCACGTTCCAAAGCTCCACTACTTTCCGGGGGTCAAGCTCGGGACAGGCTATCATTCGATGCTTGTCTCGGAAACAAGTCACCTGATCATAGGAGTGTGGGTCCCTCGGCCCTGGCTAGACCCTCGTAGGCTTATTCAACCCAATGAGCACGGATGTACCATAGGTGGGCGCATTCAGAGGAGGAAGCCCTCATGGTGCATGGCTGAATTACTCAAGGGACTTGATCCACAGGGAAAACCAGACGGGATGTCGTTTTTGGAAGAATATTAAGAAATAACTTTCCATCATTACTCGGAAAACCGTAGAGATAGAGCGCATAACGAAGAAATACAAACAACACTAGAGCGTGGCGAACAATAAAGTGAAGATGTTTCAGGATGCAGGTCCAAGTTCAAATACATCTACTAGAGGAGACGTTCCGACGACCAGATCATGATTGATGCCGAGTAAGAGTATTTCGAGAAGTACGAGAATGTCTTCGCATGGAAGCACTAGTGGAACATAGTAAGAGAGAAGCCTTGTTTGAAGCACCATTTTGAGAACGAGTTCTCCACGACCACTTACGAGTTCATTTGCACCGGCGGACGTCGCACTCCAAGAACATCTTCCATGACCACCCCACTGTTTGAGATGAACATTCTCGTTTCCGCCGCTGAAGAGGTTGATGGAGTATTTCCCAAACTCGTATGATGTCGCCAGCCTGAGGGCTAAAAGGCGGTAAAGGTGATGAGAGCAAAGAAGAAAGGCAAGGGAAAAGCCAACATGACGTTCGACCCGAAGTTGGCCAAAAGCTTGGCCAATATTGAGAAGGACCATCGAGAGTCACTCGGAGCTTCAGAGTCTCTCAAGCGCGAGCTTCACTTACTCCAAGAAGGGGATACCTCCAAAATGGACGCCGAGGATTTAGCCACCCATAAGCTCTTTCCCCACAACATGACAAAGAAGATTAATGGGTTGGTATGATGTGTTGTACTCTTCATCATGTAATATGTCTTATGATGCACTTGAAGTTTCCAATTTTGAATTAATAAATTTTATTTCCATGTTTCAGGGTTTTGGCTAGGTTTATGATTTTGTCCCATAATGCTAACAACATCCCTTTCTCAGCATTACCTTCGAACGAACACGAATTTAGAAAAGCGAAAGAGAAGGAAGTCGACAAATTAATTGGTTCACTTTATGTATTTTGGGACTAAATAAATAGCTATCTTGTTCGATGGCATTTTGGTAAATTGTCAACGTTTAGACCTATAATAGACCAAATCGATCTATTTCCACCACACCACCCCAAACCATTTATGTTGGGTTTTGGGCCATGAGACAATCCACATTAGTATATTACATCGTCATATTGATTAATAAAATGGAAAGTGTTTTCATTGACATATGATGATGTTAACAATATGAATATACTACTCTTTCTAAGGTATCGGGCGGAGTTTCTCGATAGTAGAACTCTTAGGAATAAAGGATTGAGTTTATGCATTCATTCCTAGTCTAAACCGATAGTTAGAACTAGTGTGATGGTTGATTAGAGGATCATGTTTTACTGATCATACATATAGAGATATGAGTCAACATCACAAATTATTAAGAGTGTTAGCATTTTATGACCCAATTTGCCAGGTTTTATGCACCTTTGCAGATCATTGAGAAAAATGGCATAGTAGTTTACACTCTAAGGCTTCTTGAAGATTCTAAAATTCAACCAACCTTTCATGTTTCTTTGCCCAAAAGGCACATGGGCCACAAAAATAGACTACACTAATCCCTCCTTGACACCACCGCTGATGGCCAGCTCAAGTTGTTCCCAGTAGCAATTCTCCAAACCATAATGATTAAAAGGTCTAATGTTGCGGTGGGGCGATACTTGATTCACTTAAACAAGTCCACAACTGAATATGGTACATGGGAGGATGCCTCGATAATTCAGGCTGAATTTCCTAACTGGATAACTCAAATCCAGGCTTGAGGACAAGCCTGCTAAAAATAAGGGTGTCTTGTCACGATTGCTTCATCAGCAGGCAAGTCTCTCAGTTCAAATAAAGAAGAAATAAAAAACGCAATATTTGAGTAAGTGAAGTTAGTTTAGGGAGGCCACATGTCCTATTCTTATTGATGTTCCTCACACGAGTCTTTCAGTTCAACGTTGTCCTCTTAGGGTCCTGCAAAACAAAGAGTGAGTACGTGGTGCACTACCATGGTCCTCGCTCCTTATTCTAGCTTGGTTACATTATGAAATGGTAGTGATGTGTCAGGCACGACGAAGAAGAAGAAGGAAACGACAGCGTATGGGTTAGTTAATAACGTAGTCGCGGGCGAACAACGTCGTAGCTCAGAGGAGAGTCAATAAGCCACGTGGGTGCCAGCTGTAGCCAGCTGTCAAGCCACGACGAGGCAGTTGATGTCGTTATAGTCAGCGGGGTGAGGTGGCAGTCAACACGCTGACGTGGTCATCTTCCCCAACTCAGTATAAAGGTCAGATTTCAATCAATCACCGAGCGTTGTAAGTGTCAATTTCAATCAATAAACGAGAGATTTCCGCGAGAGAGGATCAGAGATCCTGTCAAGTGGTATTAGAGCCACAATCCACCAACCATGATGCGCGCTTACGTACTCAATGACGTTTCACGACGAGCAGCTGAAGCAAGTATACAACCGGTACAAGATAACGGAGCAAGTTCAGACCATCAGGCCAAGCGTGGAGGTGCTGGCCAAAAGAACAGAGGGGAAGCTCAACGAGATCCTAACGATCCTTCAAAACCTGGCGGGAAGGGTCAAGAACATCGAGCGCCGCGAAGGTTCTTCAGCTCGAGATCCGAGAGGCACACCAGAGGATCTCTGGCGACCTGAACCAGTTCGGTGACCGGCCTCGAGAGACGCATCTCGCTACAGTGACCATTCACCACATGGAAATTGGAATGAGCGAGACGGTGAACGTGTTAATCGACGCGAGCAAGGTCGTCCCAAAGAGGTGGAGGAAGAGTATCCTCGAGAGCGCCACGAGTTTGAACCGCGAATCGTCAGCTAGGAAGAACAAACTCGTATGCCAGAACCTTCTAGGGAGCTCCGACGAGATCCTAACGCACTAACGTTCAGAACACCTTAGATCCAATTCCCAACCTTCAATGGCGACGATGTGGCGGCGTGGATCCGAAAGTGTTCTAGTTATTTCTTCCTCTATGCAGTGCCATAAGAGCTCAGAATCAGGCTCGCCGCTATGCATCTGAACGGCCGAGTAAAGGTATGCTTCTAGGATTATCAACGAGGTCGCGGCTTCCTCTCCTGGGATCAATTTGTGCAAGGTCTGTCCTGGAAGTTCAATGAAGGCATAAACAGTGATGTGGTGTCGAATTTCAAGCAACTAAGGTAGGAAGGCTCAGTGCAAGAGTACAAAGATCAGTTTCAAGCAATGCGAGGCCTCATGATGGCAAGAAACACCACGCTGACGGAGGATTTCTTCATTTCAAACTTCATCAGTGGTCTTCGTCCACCATTGCGCACAGGCGTACTCATGATGGAGCCTCAGACCTTGGGACAAACTATGTTCCTAGCTCGAATGGAGGAACATAGAGTTGGACTGTGATGGGGAGCTCAAAGCCAACGCGTGAACGAGGAGAGCACTTCACAACCTCGACATCGGCCGCCGGCTAACTCAGCGACAGTGTGGCCTCCCGTCGTCAATCGAGCACCGCCACTAACTCAAGATCCACCTCCGCCAACGACACAAGCGAGCAAGAACCTCAGAGCTTCGCCAGTGTGCAATATCAACACAGATTATGGCAATGAGCGCAGAAGGCTAGGCATGTGCTATACATGTCCGGCTAGGTACACTCGAGAACATGTGCGTCCTAACCGAAGGCAGATGTTTCGCCTGGTGAGAGAGGAAGGCGAGACGAGCAATATGGCCGAGGAAGTCGTTGATGTCGCCTAGGTCAAGGATGAGAAAGAGTTTTTTGGGGAAGAAGACATGGATTGGATTGGCGAGAGAGAAGAGACACTCAAATCTGCGGGAACGGATCAATCTCTCTCTCTCAGAGTCGAGGCGCTCCTGGGACGATCATTGGTGTCCGTGTTGCTCGACACCGGAGCCACAACTTGCTTCTTGGACGAGAGCACAGCCAAAATATTGGGAGTGCCTGTCCAAGCAGCCACGACGGTAATGGTTCGGCTGGGGGATGGGAACCGCTGCACGGGCCAAAGCGGTGGGAGGGGGACCTTGGGTCACCAAAACTTCGAGAGAACTATGCTAGTGATGCCATTGGGGGATGGGGAGATGGTGTTAGGCACAGACTAGATCAGGATAGTAAGCCATGTCACATTCGATTTCAGGATGAGGACCATTGCCATCACAACCGCAAGCGACAAGTGCACGTTACCAGAATAGAGCAACTCTAACCTCTCCAAATTAATCAGTAGCAAGAGCATGAGGAAGGAGGTTAGTGAGGGAAATGACTTGTATGTGGGCCAATTCTGTTAGATGCACAAGGAATCGGAAGTCAACCGACCAGAGGAGTCGTCGTTGACCGCGAGCCTAGCTCGTTTCAACGATGTGTTTCAGGCGCCAACTCAGTTGCCACCGCGTCGGGGACACGACCACCGCATTCCATTGGTGTCGGGAGCGTCGCCACCATCAATCAGGCTCTACAGGACCAACCAGGACCAGAAGAACATTTTGGAAGCCATGATCGATGAAATGCAGAGCTCGGGAATCATCAAGCACAACTCGAGCTCGTACTCGTTTCCAGTTCTTCTGGTCAAAAAGAAAGACGGTACCTGGCACTTCTGCGTAGACTACAGAGCCTTGAACGAGAACACGATCAAGGACCGTTTTCCGATCCCCACCGTCGAAGAGCTTCTCAACGAGCTAGCTAGCGGGCAGTGGTTCTCGAAGATAGACTTGCGTGTGGGCTACCATCAGATCCGAATGGATGAAGACAATGAACCCAAGACCGCCTTCCGCACGCACGAGGGGCACTACGAGTTCCTAGTGATGCCCTTCGGCCTGACAAACGCGCCGGCGAGCTTCCAATCGATGATGAGCACCGTCTTCAAGGATTACCTCAAGAAATTCGTGCTCGTCTTCTTCGATGACATTCTTGTGTACAACAAGGACTGGGACACGCATATGGAGCACTTGAGGCTAGTCTTTGAGCGACTGCGGGAACAGAGCTTGTTCGCCAAGAAATCGAAATGTGCCTTCGGGGTCAAGTTCGTCGAGTACCTGGGTCACTACATCTCCGGTGACGGCGTGGCCACAGACCCAGATAAGGTCTGCGCGGTCAAGGAATGGCCAAGGCCGAAGACCCAACGCGAGGTGAGAGGATTCCTCGGCTTGTCTGGGTATTACCGGTGGTTCATCAGAGACTATGGCACCATAGCTCCCGCGCTGACAGACGTGCTCCGCAAGGATTGAGCTTTCTAGTGGACAGAGCGGGAGCAGGCTAGTTTCGATGGGTTGAAAGAAGCAATGATAGCGGCGCCGATGTTAGCCCTACCAGATTTCCAGAAGACATTTTTCATTGAGACTGACGCCTCCGACAAGGGCATCGGGGCCGTGCTGATGCAGGAGGGACGACCTCTAGCGTTCCTCAGCCGAGCTCTAGGACCGAAAAATGCAGGCCTATCCACGTATGAGAAGGAAATGATGGGTATGTTAATGGCAGTGCAGAGATGGCTCCAATACTTACAGCAAAATACCTTCATCATTCAAACGAATCAGAGGAGTTTGAAGTACCTGGAGGAGCAACAGCTGGTGACGACCGCACAACACAAATGGTTGGCCAAAATGATGGGACTGAGCTACAAAATCGAGTACAAATCGGGCGCTGCCAACAGAGTCGCCGACGCTCTGTCCCGGAGACATCACTGCGAACTCAACCAAATCATCGTAGTGGTACCAACCTAGACCACAAAGGTCACGGAAAGTTACTAAGGGGATTCCGAGGCGGAGGGCCTTATCCAGAGGCTCTGCTTGAGCTCTGATAATGTACCAGACTATAAGTGGCAAGAGGGCGTCTTGACATTCAAGGGAAAGATCTACATCGGAACCCATGACGGAACCGCCAGCGAGTGCTCAAGGCGTTACACGCGTCGACTTTGGGAGGACATTTAAGAACCAGAGCCACCTTGCAGCGAGTCATGGCCCATTTCTGGTGGCCTCGCATGACCCAGAATGTCAAGAAATTGGTGGCTGAGTGTCATGTGTGCCAGCGATGTAAGGGTGAAACAGTAGCTTACCCAAGGCTGCCCCAGCCTCTACCGATCCCGACACGACTGTGGCTAGACAAAGTCGGGCTCGGTAGACACCATTCTCGTGGTTGTGGATCGCTTTTGAAAGTATGGCCATTTCATTAGCTTGAAGCTTCTGTTCTCCGCCGCACAGGTAGCACAAACCTTCCTTGATCAGGTCTATAAGCTCCACGGCGCGCCTCAGACGATGGTCTCTAATAGATACTGCGTGTTTCTCAGTTAGTTTTGGCGAGAATTGTTCAGGCTTTTGGGAACTCGGCTCCATTTATCCACCGCGTCCCATCCACAGACCGACGAGCAAACAGAGCGCGTGAACCAGTGCCTGGATAACTATCTCTGATTGCTCGCCCATCAGATGCCGCAAAATGGGCAATGTGGCTCTATCTTGCCGAGTATTGGTACAATACAGCCCATCACACTGCTCTTCGAACAACGCCCTTCGAGGCTCTGTACGGGTATCCGCCACCGTCCCCGGCGCAATCTACCTTCACCACCAATGTTGTGGCGGTTGAGAGCTACGCGGCAAACAAACAAGCTGTCTAGGAGCTGCTCCGCGACAATTTGGTCACCGCACGAGAGCGCGTCAAGGCCCAAGCTGACAAAAAGAGAACGGAGAGGAGTTTCGAGGTTGGGGAGTGGGGGTGGGTGTTCCTGCACTTACAGCCCTACCGTCAGAACACGGTGTACTTGCGCCTGAATCTCAAGCTCGCACCGCGGTTCTTTGGGCCTTTCCAGATCATCGCCAAGGTTGGAGCTGTCGCATACACACTTAGCTTGCCAGAGGAATCCAAGATTCACCCCACCTTCTACGTATCGATCCTCAAAAATAAGCTCGGCAATGACCATATTCGGACGAGCTCGTTGGCTGAGTGTTCGGACACGAGGATGATTAAGCGCAACAATCAGGTCGTAGTCCAGAAACTCATACAGTGGACGGAATCAATGCCGGAGGACGCCACTTGGGAAGATATTTCCTACCTCCGAAGCCGATTCCCAGGCCGCAGTTTCGAGCCTTAAGCTTGAGGAAAAGCTTCTCCGAGGGAGGAGTATTTGTCCGGCTCGACGAAGAAGAAGAAGGAAACGACGCATATGGGTTAGTTAATAACGTAGCCGCGAGCGAAAGACGTCGTAGCTCGGCGGAGAGTCAATAAACCACGGGGGTGCCAGTTGTCAAGCCACGATGAGGCTGTAGTCAGCGGGTGAGGTGGCAGTCAACTTCCCCAACTGAGTATAAAGGTCGGAGCTGCGATTCCATTTTCTTCTACTCATTTCTTTGTAAGTTCTCTGATAGAGAGAGGGCCGGTGACTCCAGAAGAGCGCCGAGCGTTGTAAGTGTCAATTTCAATCAATAAACGAGAGATTTCCGTGAGAGGATCAGAGATCCTGTCATGATGTCTAGGGTTTTAGGTATCAAATGAATCATTGACCTAGCTATATTAGTATAAAGGAATTTTTAAGGGCTTGTCGTCTCACATGTAAACTGTTCTTTTGACGTTCTCTCATTCATTGACGAGCCAAATCTTCGTTGGCGAATATAATAACACGACGACAAAACAAAATTGTTTTATCAAAGTGGCACTAATTTGACAGGAGTATCATACTTGAACAAAATTGTACAACTAGAGCACCAAAATCGTACACCATTATATTTTAGTTTCTGTGTTTGAAACAAAACGAATAACATGACTATATGTGCAGCATAAAATACAAATATGATTGCTTGGCCTTGCATCCCTCAAAGCGTATGGACAATGAACAAGTACATCAAATGAGAACCACAAAGTTCTGATATAAGCAAACCTCTTCCTTCCATACTAAAACAAATGTATGATTAAATTTCAAATCCAAAAACACAGTTGTGAAATCCGTTTATGGGCTCTCTCCACTCCCACTAGTCAAACAAATGGTCATGGATTTTACGGCCTCTCTTTTCTTTTCCTTCTCTAAAAGAATGGACTATATATTTGACTCGAGGATATACAGATAGTGACCTCAGTTTTCCATCAAAATCTGAGCATAGGCTTTCACCGAACAAGCCATTCGCACTTGTACATCTCAACGGAGCTTCTCCGTCGTTAACCACACAGCGACCTATTCCCAACAGTCACTTTATACTTTTCATCAAAGGAGTTTGCTGGTTCTTCGTTTTGATGGACCTCCTGGGAAGAGCTTCATAATCCATCCCAAGACCCTTTCTACCACCTAGTTTGAGGAATACAAACACTTCTATTAGCTGCGTCAAATTCATCAGTATGATTCGACGTGATAAATTAAAACCTATCCATCTTGTGGTGGCATTAACAAAACTCTGGAAGACAAAAGAACAGAGGACTAGTAATTCTTAATAAATACAATACCTCATCTCCTTCATCTGCATAGGCAATGTCATCCTGCGTCGTACCAGAATCCGGAATTTTTGCAGGGACATTACTGGTGGCCATACTTTGAGCGGTTAAAAGCTCTAATCTTTGAGTTTGAGTCTCAAGTTTCCAAGATAATTCCTTGTTTAAATCCTTCATTTATAAAGAAACTCTGTTAAGGCTATACAACAAGCAAGAACACAAAACCTCAACGGATAAGCCAAATCTTGCAAAATTATCACGTGTTTTTGGACATATCAGGCAAAAGGAGCATTGGATTTATCATGTCATTTATACAAGTAGATATAATGCTGTAAGGTGCTTCGGACGGTTGATGTCTGACTCGCTCGGCAAAGGCCGGGCATGAGGGCTATGCCCAAACACTTGTATAACTTGGTGGTTTACTTCTCTATGTAGTTAAAGAACGTTCTTTGATTGTTATAATTGTGGACTAGAGGTGTGCAAAAAAACATTGTTTACCCAACAATTAGCATCATCACACTCACAATTCAATCAATATTACCTTCAGCCTTGAACTCTCTGATGACTTGGATGTCAGAGTTTGAAGCAATTCTTCTTTTTCCAATGCTAACTGCACACAGATGATTTTGATAAATATATGAAGTAACAAAAAAAACTACTTTTGATGAAAGAAAATAGCATTCTTATGAAATAAATACATGCAAACTAAGTCCACGGCCAAAAAATATAAACAATTGACAAAGAGGCAATAAGACAGATGGAACCTCTGAAATTAATTGATTAATATTTTCAATCATTCTCATTTGATCTGGTGGAAGATTCGATGATGCATCTTCGAGATTTAACAGTCCACTTTCAAATAATGAAGGAAAACCAGGAGCATCTGTTCCAATGGAAGCTGCTTGTTCTTGGATTTCTTGGTTGGAGGTATCTGAAATAGTACCTGAACACTCTGCAGAAATTAAATTGTTAAATTCTAACATCTAAAAGAAGAGAGTTCTATACTGACTATACTCACTGGTCTCTACAAACAAACAAAACAGATGAAAAATATATATTTATTAACGTATTTAAAAGAAAAATACACCGAAACATCAATAAAGATTCCTGATTTAGCAGATACTTTTAATCCCACCATGAGCAATGTGAGAACTTAGAAAGTCACTTGGGCACCTGAGGGAATATCCTGACCTCCCGGGCAGGGCAGAATCACGGGCCCAAACTAGCTTTCATATCACGTTAAAGTCAGATCCAACCCAAAAGCTCAAGATGATTGTTGGAGGCCTCAACATGCTTATCAAGCGGTCATTTAATAGACAATCTTCCGATGTGAGAAAACATTTCAACACATACAAGTGGAAAGGGCCAACCCCATCGACTGATTTAAGTTTTTTATATGGGAACCCAGACACTATGAAAGGCCAAAACAATACACCAAGTCCAAAAACCATACAAGTCTAAATCTAAGACACTAAAACACTATGAGTCACCTTTATCTAGATCTTCCGTAGATGTAGACATGTCCTTCTTATTGTCAGGACTCTTGCTAACATCAATCGACTTTTCACTTACGGAAGCTTTCTGTAGTTTAGACTGCAATGTCTTCTTCTCTGCCAAAAAATATTAAAGAATCAGACAATTGATGATAGATGTATAAATAAGATTAATTTATGATTCCAAGTTAAGGAGTTCTCCACGGAGAGTCTTTCGTGTTTATCTAAATAAAGGCATTGAACCACAACAAAGGAAACATTTGCGAAGTAGCTTACCACTACAACTAAACATTTAGAAATGCCATAACGTAATCAAAACATACGAGTTCCTACCCTCTTTTAGTGCGTCCATAGTCATTTGCAAATCTTGACGCTCTCTCTCTAGGCTAGATACTTTCTTTCTGCAAGATTCAGTATGAATTGCTATTATATGTCCAGTAATTGGCAAAAGAAACTGAAGTAAGACATTTAGAAATCCAGAGCACAATTGAAGGATGAGATCAAATGTTTTCATCTCAAGTAAAAAGGATCTCTATTTGGAGATTTCATTAAGAATCCACCAACCACAGCAAGCACCCTAAATGATAAAAAATTATGACCCCTGATGGTTACTTCAGAAGGAGAAGCCGCAACAATTTAGGGAATAGCTTGAACTTAATAATGTTTTGATTTAACAATACATCTTATTTGATCTCGAAAAGGCAAATATGATTTAATACATTAAGAACCAAGCACGGTAAACTTAAACCCCACAATAATTTCAATTGTTTGTAATTTCCTAGAACAGTATGAAGATTTGTAGAAAATAGAAGAAACTATGTTTACATTCAAAATATCTTCAAAACAGCCTTCTAGCGACAACATCAGAACGATAGAGGGGAGGATATTGGAAATGAAATGAATTTGAATGTACAGAGTAGTCCTTTACATTCAGTCAAATAAGTAATACATACTTGCATGAAGAGATTTCAGTATGCGAGTTCTCTAGTTGTCTCTCCAGCTTTAGCTCACTAGACCGAAGTTTAAGTGCCTACATAAGTTACAAAGATAAACTTCGTGATTACTGATTTATTATCACTCTCAATAAAAATTAAAAATATACATGCAATCATAAGAGTTAGTATAGAAAAGGGGCTCAGTTAAAAATCGTCATTCATGCTTTCTGTACTTATTGCTTGTGAACAACAGACATAACATAGGTTCAGGTCTAGTTGGATATCTTTTATCACAGTGGAGCTTCCTATTTCGATTACGCATTATCCTACATGTAAAATGAACCAGGTTGTTTGGTCCTACTTCTTGCTATTCAGAATTTGATGCACATAAAGTTCTGCAACTCCCTACGAGTTGTATTCTTGAGAAGACCTGTTTGGTTGTAAAAAAAATCCCTAATAGTGGAATTCTTGATAAGACCTGATTGGTAGGTAGTTGCACAATATTTCTTCAACAAATTGCAGCTTATGTTATCAGTAGCCTCTAAATACTAGAGTAACAATACATGACTTTATACAACATGACAAATGTGGAATACAAGACAAGGCTTTCAATTTAATTCACAAATCAAATTTAAATTCAGGGTTTACAAATACAACAATATCAAGCCAATTGTTCAAATGATACCCACGACAAAACTGTTACTTTAATTAGTCCATCAAACTAAAATTCAGGGTTCACAAATCAATAAAATCAACCCAACTGTTCAAACTGGTGGCGCCAAATCGCTGGTATATTATAGACTGAGTAAATTTATTACCTTCTCTTCTAAACCAATCACTTCGGAAGCCAATAACTTAGCACGCTCATCAGCTGCATTACATTCAAGTTGTAGATTCAAATATTCCTGTTTGAAAGACTCAAGTTCCTCCTGGTAATGTAAAACGTTGAACGGATAGTTATATACAAAACAACAATGATATAGAAAGGAAAGGCAATATTTGTTTATTAAATACATTTAAAGCCAGCAAGTGAATAATTAAAACATATAGACACATAAAAGAATGCCAATATTGCATTATACATCCAGAGTAAGCATCCCGTGAGATTATTCAAGGAAGGAAACCGATAAAAAATTAAACAATTCGATAAAAATAAAAACACCAATTGTCTTTTCTACCAAAGATGAAAGCCATACCTTTGTGACTATTACAGTCCCATGTTCGGGATCAAGTTATGGGTATTTGGATGTTCGATAGGTTGTGAGCTCGATTAACGAGAGAACTCTGGATCTCTTGATACCTTTTGGATATCTTTAGATAAATTTACTTCCTGATTGATTCTCACAAGCTGCCCTTATAAGCATAAGTAGTAATAACTAACTGCTAAGAATAAACCACTAGTAGCTAACTACTAGTAAAGGCACAATTAGTTGCCTAAAGCGACCACCCACTAGTGGAAGCTCCTCCACTCTAGATCTGCCATGTGTCCCCAAGCTCCTAACAGACAGATAATGACTTTCATTTCCATCCACTCTCAAGACAGATCTTACAAAACATCATTATACTAAAAAGCAAATGAACTTTCATCATTTTTCGGTCACAAGCAGGAGAAACATATACAAACATTGATTTCATTATTGCCAACCTGCCTTAATTACCGGTAATGATAGTTCACAATATTTACTAAGGGTTATTAAGGAAATCAACAAAATTGAGAATCAACTGTGCACCTACAAAACCCAAAATAGTATATATGGAGTCTTGTCATACTTGCAGATACATAGAAAGAACTGAGAGCAAGTCGAGAGATAATTGATACTAACCAATCGGGCATTGATGTCCTCCTGCAACATTTCCATGTCTGATTTTAGTTGGTTCACAACACTTCTCTGGAGAAAAATAAATTAATCAAAAAATGAGCTACGTAATACAAATGTATTCAATAATGGAACTGTACTAAATTTCAGAAGTATACATCAAAAGCTGGACTGAAGATAGCCATGTTCACACCAATGCACAAGTACACATAAAGGCCTTTGGTTAAATTGAATATGACTAATCAGCAGGAACCCCCCTTTCAACTGAGTTTAACAATTGTTAGTCCAGAGACTCCTGTCATTTAGTTTCCCAAACACAAACCAACCAACTACACATAGCTGTGACTTGTGAGATATCACTTTAACCCCAAATGAAATGATATGGTCAAAGTTGTTCCCAATCAGAAAAAAAAAATGGATTAAGTGGATAAATCTAAATTATGCATATCGTTTCATAGATCTAAAGTACGCAAATCTATATTTAATCCACGTTTTCATGAATAGATCTAAATTAAGTATCTACAGAAGGTGGGATCATGAGAAGAATCATTAATACAAGAAAGAGATGAAGTAGACACAAAAATACTTAGCAACTTTAGAGTTCAGATTAATTTACAGTTATCAATCACTAAGAGAAAATATAAAGATGTTTTATTTGTTCCTTCCCTCTTCCAAGTCTATCCTTCTATTATGCAATTATCTACAGTTGCACAAAGCAAATCCATGGTGTTCAGCCCCTTAAAAATTCTCATATTTTAGTTGCATGAGGAAAAGAAACTGCACGTCTTGAGTTGGGTTATCGATATGATAAAGATAACAGTTGAAATCTCCCCTTGATCTTAGAGACAAGTCCTTAAGATAGTTGGCAGCACAAATCCAGATATTGTATTTGTTACTCAATTTAGGAAGGCACTATGGCAACAATAGACAATCTTTTCATCAACTACAATCATATACCAAGCATCATCTTAAATCATACATCAAATAGACTTCCAAAGTTACACAGTTGTCATTCCACAAGCAACTTAAGTCAAAAGCCAACCTGTTGGTTATAGCTGTCAGTCAGAGATGAATTTTCAGCCGCTAAAGACTCTGCTAAAACTTGTGAAGCGTCAAGAGCTCGTTGCAAAGAGAATTTTTCTTGCGTCAAATCTTCAATATGCTACAACCAAGGAACAAGGAAATGCAATATTAAAATCTATAATTAATAAATAAATAGCCTACTCGGTCAGCATGTCACCTTAAAATAAATCACGTAGTATAAGAATAACTAAACAGAGCAAAACCTGTGGAAGTACAATATATATGCTAGAACATAAAGAATAAATACCTGTTCCAAAGCAGAAAAATCTTCATTTTGTTTAGATAAATAAAACTCATGCTTCCTTTCTGTACTGTTATCACTAACAAAGGGCCTAGTCAAGTCAACCCCGTTACTAGTAGAGACTGAAGAATTATTAGCATGCCCAGATGCAATAGGTACACTTGGAGTCCTCTGCTTTGAAACCGCTCCAGAAAACTCCTTGTCGATTAGTGAATTCTGGAAAGCAGATGGCCCTATGTCATCACTTCTGTTATGCTTGAAGCCATTAGCCATAGATGGCCCCACTGCTTCAGTACGTTGAAAAAGAGAGCCTGGTGAAGGTCTAGGCACCAGAGAATCAAGAAAAGATGGACGGGACTTTCTAGAATTAATCTCAGTTGAGGAGGAAATTCTGACATCAGAATAGGAACTTGTGGACTGACCATCCACACTAGGCAAAACATGGGAAGAATTATCAAGTCCGCCACCCCCCATGTTAAAGTTGAAAGGATTTTTTAGCTCTGTACTGCTATACGTGTTTTGTACCGCTTTAAAAACAGACCCTCTCATGTTTGTGCTAGGCTGTACGGAATCTACAACAAGACACCCAAAACATTAACACTGATCAGTTTCTCCACAAGAAAGACATTTAACAAAGAAAAAAGATGAGGCTTGTTTTACAATATGCAAATATATGTGTATAGCAAACATTCTTATAAAACCTTCATAAGAGAATGTACGACCAATGTCCAATATTCCAGCATTATTGGGATTAGTTTGACGATGATTGCTCCCAGAATTCTGAGGTGAAACTTCCATAGCAAAACCATGAGAAGTACTGGGATTTGACATTGTAAAATCCTTCGAAGAATTACTTCTTTCCTTCGAATGGGATTCCTCCAAACTGTAAAAACTAGATTGAGTAGAAACGCTGCCAAAATCTTGACTTTTCTCTGAGTGCAGAACAATGGACTGGTCAGGTGTGATTCCATAGGGAGGTTCAACCTGGGCTCCCCTATATAGGTGAAAATCATCATACATTTGTTTTGCAACTTGACCATGATTAAAAGTTGCTTGTCCAGACAAGCCTGAATCGGAAGTCCTAGTTTCTTGCTTAGTTCCATGTGTCAGCACTTGATCTCCAGATATTACATTGTAACCATTAGTTGACAGTTCACCTTTCTGGGAAAGATCAGTAGCTTTGTTATGATCGCTAATTGTTACACCAGCAGGCTCAATATCATTTTTGACAGGTGCATCAGATGTACCAGCTCCATTCGACTCTGTTTGTCGAACAAACTCTGTTTCCAAAGGCTTTTTCTCAAGGCTGACATCAGGACCATGACCTTGAGTATTAGATGTGGTCTTCTTTGCTCGCTCGGCTGCTTTTTTCTTCCGGAACTCCTCCAGCTACAGTGGAAAATAAAATAATGAACTCCTCTAAACCAACATAGTTCGATATTTACTATCATACATATAAGTTTTCTACTAAACATCTAAAGGTGCCCTATTTTCTTTAACAGATTGAGTGAAGAAGTTAAAACTGAAATTTTTGAATCTTCGAAAAACACCTTCAGACTCAGTTATGCACAAAAGCATATACAAGTAAAGAACAGACTAACAATTGCATATGTGGAAGAAAATGTGAAGTAAAGCAAGCTGCATCTAGATTATGCAAGATAGTAACAGGAACAGGAGCACGTCATCATAAAGCACGCACCAAAGCTATAAGAACAGACTCACAAATTGAGCCTTATTTCTAGTTTTTCATCCAGTTCACAGAAGTACATCATAAAGCACCAAAGCTATAAGAACAGGAGCACATCATCAATCACAAATAAGGTGATATAATCAAGCACATTGGAGTTTTGAAAAACAAGGTCATTACAAATTCAGTATCGAAATGTTCTGTTTTCGCAGCCACGATTACAATTGCCACGCCCATTTCCCAATTCGCAGATAGAAACAGGAACCGAGAAATAGAAAAAGCATACCCGGCGCTTCCCGGCCTCGAGATGTTCTTGTTTCCGCAACCCCTGAGTTGAAGCCATGCAAACGCCGAAATCCGAAAGCCAAAACTATCATTCAATCGATTGAAACCCAAAAGAAAATCCCCTCTCCCTCGCAAACCCCGTAATCGAACCAAGAATTACAAGCCAGATCAAGGATCTAGTAAAAGTGAATGGATTGGGGAATGAGAAAACCCTAGGGCGAGCGATGGCAGAAATGAGAAGGGTCCGATCTGATCGGGAGAGAGACGAAGGAGAGAGCTATCTGTCTCTCTCTCTCTTTCTTTTGTCTGTGAATTGTCCGTTGCGCTGTGTAAAAAAGAAAAAAGAAAAAAGAAAAAAGAAAAAAGAAAATTAGGATTATTTTCCTTGATTTTCTCTTCTTCGCTATTTTCTGATCTTCTGGTGTCGGGTCAGTTTCGCGTAGGGTTGTTATGTTACACGACATGGGAAGATGAGACTGTAACGGAGTACACGTGCGGCCCTTCATTCCTAATGGCAGAATGAACCGTCCCAAAGTTCGCTATTGACACATATACGTCATTTCTCCCTGCTTTAATAATTAACTAGGTTGTTTTGCTATGGTCTTCGATTTAGGATCGATATACTTTGACGTTAGATGAAGTTGATTTATGGACTATGCGTTTGGATGAAGTCGATTTATGGGCTACCTGTTTGGGTGAAGTCGTGTTATGGGCTGCCCTTTTGGATGAAGACGTGTTATGGGCGTTCCTTGCGGGGGACGTCGGTATTTGCGCCAGTGCATGCTCAACCTTACCTATCACATCTAAACGAAGTCTCATCCTTGGGAGGGACATCTTAGATGATCCCGGCGAATCTAGGCGAAGGACCGACAATACAAGAACGTCCCACCGCAAAAGAATAGGCGAGTCACATGAACCGAAAGAGAAACTAAACACCACACAAAATAAACAAAAAACACTTCAAAAAATGGACTTATTAAAGCTTGACCATCCACAACCAAAAACAGAATCACGCCAAATATGACTCTGCATCAGAGTACCAAGAAGACGATGAACACAAGTGGTAGCAAAAAACGGTACAGGCCTCACAACCAGGACGAACTTGTAGGATTACGTAACACGACGAAAAACAAAAAAAAAATTGTTGATAATCCTATAATAGCCTAAATCCACATGTATCAATTAAACCTAATCTATGTATGTAAAAAAAATTACCATGATATAGACTACTTTGGAACTAACTGGTTCGAGACAGTGACATTTGAAAAGAATAGTTGAGGCATCCAAGTGTAATCCTCTAACGGTATCCACACGAGAAAGATGACTTCACAAGTCGACTTGCTTGTAGCCTTGAAAGAACTCACTCGTGCTCTCTATAGGTAGGGTCGAAATTTTCAGTCATAAATCTTATAGATTGCGTGCTCCCCTAGTTTTATATTTATAGGACTTGATTTACCTTAACAATTCAAGTAGAAATAAGAAACCTATAAAAAGGAGGAATCTTATTTTCTTTTGACCTAATCTAACTAGGATCTCTTTTAAGTCTAGACCTTCTAAAATATTTAGGATTTTCTTGATTCTAATTTGATAAATAAAACACAACAAATATGCATAATTTAGTGGACTGGCTGAATACCCCTATAACAGAATAGGGGCGTTCAAGCCCTATATGTTATATATATTTGGCCATTTTATTTTTTATATTTAATTATTATACAAGACAATAATTAAATACAAATAATGGTTGTTGTGGAGTACGATTGTTGTGGGAGGAATGGTTAAGGTTTTGGCATTGGTAGGCGTTGGCTATGTTCGTCGCATTTTGGCCACCGGCGTAGCCTCGTGTTGATGTTTGCCTTTCCTGTGGTTTCGCGTTCGCGAGTAGTGGCTTTGGTTCTCGGGGTCTTCGTGCCATGTTCTAAGTAGGAGGAAGTCCCAATGATCAGTAATCGGGATCGTTCAATCCTCGCTCGTCTCCTATGGAAAGAGGTCTCGATAGTTATGTACTAGGAATGGGGTCCGAGGTTTTGCGGTCCTTACGTTGCGGGGACGTCAAGTGTCTTTAAAGGGACTATTCAACTATACAAGAAAACTGAAGTGGTACGAGATGTAGACTCGAGCTTTAGTTTGGTCTTGTGGTTGTTATGTCCTTGACGCTGTTAGTATTTTGGTGGGTAGCGTTCCTACGGTTTGGGTTAGACCCTTTTAAGGGTTCCCGTATTTCGAGTTCTTTCTTATAATCATTTTTTCGTCTTTGACCTTTTAAATCCTCTCCATCTTGGAGAATAAATCTCTTTAAATAAAAATCAAAGATTATCGGAAAAAATATGCAATAACGATCTTATCCTATGAGAATGATAATGAGGTGATAAAACTAGTGTTTAGTGTTGATAAATCAATGTAAAGTGTTGATAAAAATTTCCCAGATATATTTTTTTTTTAAATCAGCCCCAAAATAAATAAAAATTCATGCTTCAAAACATACTCATCACTGATCATGATTGAAAGCCCTTGAAAAAAAAATATTGCCACAAGTTTGAAGCTAATCGGATTTCAAACGAAGCGGGAAAAATTAAATTAGTGAATTGGAAAAAAAATATAATATGATAATTTTACTAAAAAGCTCTTATCAATCCGTGCACACATAATCATACAGTTTTTTGTTTTGGTTTTTGATTACTATCTATTCAAGTAACTATCAATTAATCTTTCAAGTACTCTGGTTCTCTCTCGCAAATTGAGAGCAAACCCTAGCCCTAGCCTCCGTACTCCTGCGACTATGGTGCTTTC
>JAYMTN010000143.1:0-21032 GCA_036897425.1 Erodium trifolium
TGTTAGAATATAATTATAATTGGGCCTTCAACTATCAGCTTGAGCTTTTAGTTGAGTTGGTTCTCTAATAAATGTGATACTCATTGGTTAAACAAATTGTCACCGGTGATTCCGAGTTTAAAAAATGATACATTTGCTCAAAAGATTCTAGAAATCGTTGTTTTTCATCGACAATTTTATGGTTCGGTTTGAGTTACAACCGGAATCAAGTGAGATTAGTAGAGTAACGGTAACGTGGAGTGGTGTTAAAGACCGACAAGGAGTGATGGCATGAGAAAGAGTATATTTGAGAAGACTTTCGCAGGGAGAAGGCCACTTGCATGAACATGTATGAAAAGACATGCAGAAATCTATGAAGACTAGAAGGAGGAGATAAAAATATCTATGAAAAATGGGTGGAGATGAAGAAAAAAAGGAAGAGACAAACACCATAACGCTGATACTGAATACTTATTGTTAGACTGGTGGGCATCGGTAATAGCAATGCCAATGGATGCTCCAGTTTCGATAATTTTGTATGGGCGCCCCTAGTACTTTTGTTACTAAAATATCATAGATATTTGTTTTTGGAATACAATGGATGGAAAGAAAGTAGGGGTGGAATGAGTAGGGAAGCATCTAATGAAAAGAAAGAAACCAATGGAGATCCTCCAAATGAAACACTATTTAGTGTTAAGAGTTTAAAAGGAAGTGGACAAATTAAGAATTTGTTTGGTAACCATAGTTGGATTGACATGCACATGATTTATCAAATCTAGTTAGCCTTAGGGCACAAGGCATTAACATTGTTGGGAGGTTTTAAAAAGTATGTTTCTTCTCCTCTCCATCTTAGCTAGAGTTTCAAAACTCTTGCAGAAATAGGACTATGTTTCTTCTCTTCTCTTTCATCTTAGCAAGAGTTCCAAAACTCTTGCTTAAATATAGAAGTCCATACACATGACATGTTTTTAGACACCGAACAAGAAGTGATGAATCCCATCATCCCTTCTTAGCTGCAAAGCATAATGATTATGCATTTTGTATGTTGTGGGGTTCTTGAAAGAAAATATATATAGCGACTGTGATATGTTCATGTAGTATTTATTTGTAAAAACAGATTAACTTTGTGTGTGACTGACAAAGCACTTAAAATAAAGAATAGAAAGATTTATCCAATATAATTTCTATTTTATTATCTTACTATCTTACCATTAACAAGTCATTCAAATCACAATTATATGGATAATGTACCATGATAATTCAATTTTACCGTTTTGGGAAAAATCCAATTTTAAATGGTTGTTACAATTACAAACATTCATTATTTTACCCTTTTTAACGAAACCTAAAGAGTACGTGTTGCTATAATTGTAAAGTCTAGGAATGCCCAGAATAGTCTAGGAATGCCCTCCATGTCTCTATACTCCAAATTGTATCATTTTATGACGACTCAATTGCAACAAAGCAGTCCGTGAAAACGGGATATATTCAAGGGATTATTTGACAAATCAAACTATATTTTACCGTAGTTAAAAATAATAATTTATGAGTAGTTCAAATCTTTAATAAAAACATATTCGTATATGATATGACGTAGGATATGAAAAATAATGTAGCGAAACACGCATCTCGCCCTGGCTCTCTTCTCTCATTTTCATCCCATCCAAACGTGGCGATTAGGGTTTATAGCATGGATGCGTTGGCGATTATGACAACATCGGCGACCGGACCTCGGGCCGCGGTGGTCGGGACAACGACACTAGGGCAAGGCTTGCAATAGTGTAGGGAGACGTGGAGGACGACTATCTATCTCACGCCCAAGATACGTCATGTGGGCGGCATCTCCGACGTAAGGGCTCCCCCATCACACCACCTTCGACTAGAGTCCTCTTGCGTCGGGGAGTGGGCACAACGGATTCTTTCGAGAGGGCTCCTCTACGTCTATGCATAGGGCATGGACGACATCCCCGACACGGGGAATGACCTCTCCGACATGGGGGATGACCTCTCTGCCTCTTGGGTTTCGAGGACACAGGACGGAACGGATGGTGTCGGATCTATGCTGACGTTCGAAGAGTCAGGAGGGTCAGATCGACAATGTAAGCTCATGGATGGATGGACTCTCCATCAAGAGGTTATATTCCGGCAAGGAATCATGAGGGTCGTGGGGTGAGTTTCACCTATATGGTGTTCGCCCGGGTTCTCTCACAAAAATAGTTCTATTGGTAGGCTATAATGAACATCATAGCGTACCTAAGTAAGGTCCCAAATCTAGAGGCACGATCGTTGGGTTATGGAGTGGTGGGGTTCTTTTTTCGAACAGTGGGGACGCGAGACAAGATACTGAAAGAACATTCCATGAAACCGAGGATTACTAATCCTGGGAAACTACTAAGAGGTGGATGATGATATCCACATAATGTGTTGGGGAAGTTCGTACGAATCTGGGTTCGGGTGGACATCAAAAAACCAAAAACCGGTCGAGCGACAACTACTTTTCCTAGTCTCGGAGTATAAGGTATAAACATTACTCCTTTTGTCTTATGAAAACCTGCTCGACCACTATTTCGATTGCGACATGTTGGGCTACATGCCCAAGGATTGCTTGATACTCCGGAACGAGGCTGGGCTCGAAAGGGTATCCATGCGGGATAATGTGAAACCCCGAGGTATAAAATTCTTGAAGAGTTATGGGAAAGACCTACAAGGGTTTTGGAGGAGTCGTAGGAATTTCTCTCGAACCCCGTCAAAAGCCACTAATCAATGGCCGAAGGAGCCGAGGTTATGGAAGGCAAAGAGCAGTCCTATCAAGGATCAAGTTCCAACATGAGTGACACCAAGGAAGAGACAATGACCCTAGCCCATGTCTATCAGGCAAAGACACACATTGTCACCAAAAGAGTCGAACCTTCACCAAATGTGCAACAAGGAAACCCAGAAGACCCGGAGCCAACGCGACTATTTGTATCTTTGCGGGGTCACACTCAAGTGAGGCTGACAGAGCAGGTGAAGAAATAGAAGGACCAACTGAAACGGTTGGGAACTACGGGACCCACTCCAAGCCTTAGGGAACTGTCGGTTGTGGATTTTCTAGGCCATGACACAACGGGAACTGTTGACTCCGAGATAACAGAGGACTAACCGACGAGAGTGGCTAACACCCTCACCTCTCTTAATGAGTCTTGGAGGGGTCGATAAAGGGTTCGTGAATACCACCAGACCATCGACCATGCGGTGGTACTCGTTCTATCAAATATCGACATGATAGACTCTTGCCAGACCAAGATCCATTAGATCTTCAAAGGCTCTTAAAAATATCAGAAGGGAGATGGAAGCTGGGTTAATAGGAGATTGTCCAATACAAATGGGTGTATTAAGGTCGGTTATGCAAGGTTGGTCAAGCCTTAATTCTTGTTTTCTTACGGATGCCTTGGTGATCATTGTCGTTATAACAGTCAAACGCTGGAAAAAAATTAAATTAAAATGAATTAAATTTTTTTTGATGTTACTACTTTTAAGTTTGCATCAATATTTTCTACTTTATTTCAAAATGTTCGGACTTTTGTTTAGTCATGAAACACCAACGAAGTATAGATTACATTTGTTGTTTAAGAAGACTGGGTGGATCGTTCAGATTTTTTTTGTTTAATATATTAATACTTTATGTTTAAAAAAGTATGACGTACAAAATTAAATAAAATAAAGAAAGAAAAAGAAACTTTGACCTTTAGGGTTTTCAAAAACTTTTCTCCCCACAAAACTATTACTATAATCGGCAACCACCATCACCCTCTCACCATGCCCTCACTACCACTCTAATTATTGACCGCCATCGCTCCTTGCCTGAACCTACGTCGTCCTACCATGAAATGTACGATGCATTAGGGACCATGGGTCCTCCCTACGGAATCCTTTCCCTCGCCTCGCATCGCCGCCCCTTTTCCGATGGGATGGCCTATCTCCCGACATGGAACCTCCTGCCCATGACGGCCCCTCGTGTGTTGTCGCCAGCCTAGAGATATACTCGTGAGGAAGACATCGACCCCAAGCTCCAATAGTTGACCATGGGCGCTGCGATACCTGGTAGGGCTCAAGTACTCGACCGAACCCAAGTCACTGCCCCCACCACCACCACCACCGTTGCGCCCCTCGGAGAGGAATCAGGTACTGCCTCCACCCTATCCGACAGTTGTATCCCGCGCTTGATAGGGCTACACGCCCAAGGGGATCCTACCCATGGAGAACGACCATTCAACATGAAAGGGTGATTGAGGAACCGGTTAGCGTCGGACAAGAATCGCAGAGGAACCGACGAATACCGGAGTCCGCGTAATTGTGGATACACGCACCAACATGCGTCGACCAAGAGGAAATCGCCATCAGGGGAGACCCCCACCGCCATACGGATCATCGAAGGGATCATGCAGTCGACAACTCCCTTGCTGGCTAGGTAGTGGAGCATTCTTGCTCCATCTCATCCACTAGGACAACAGGTCCCAGAACCCCTATGCGGGATGGAAATGGTAACAATACCCATGACAGGGAAGTTGGCCTCAATGGGGAGACATCGAGGCTAGGTTATTAGCCTCTCTTGTCATCATGAGGCCCCTATGGCATCACGGGGTGTCCCAGATGAGCCACACCCCGACCCTAAGGAACATATATCTTCTGTTCCTTAGCCTCTTCCATTCCCTGATATACTCATTGGACGACTGTTACGACACAACATGTCAGTTCAAGTCGAGATGAGGATAGACTTTTGGAATCAATGCGCCAACCACAATATGAATAGGGAACCACCCCCTAAATTATTCCCTAGTAATACCAAGTATCTTGTCATAGGATCAGTGTTTCGTTCGTCACCAAAACTGTGTCTCGTCTTATTGTTTTATTTTCACTATTATATGATCCATGTGATCTTTTCCTTTCGACATCAATAAAATTTATATTGCATGCGAAAAGAAAAAAAAAATGAAGAACAATGAAAAACAATCTAGTGTGAAATTAGAAATTTAGGGTAGAGTGGTATGTTCCATTCCAGGGGAATCAAAGGAGGATACACACACTACCATCCCCCAAAATAATAAGCTTGGTTTTGTATAGCGCACATTGATGGGCAAGGAAGCAGCCCTAGGCCATCGCGCACATAATATCCTTATCCCTCCATAAATTTCACAACTAAGTTTGTAATTCTCTGTAAACAAACCTTCTACGCGCATTGTTGTTTGCTGCAGCGAATCCTCCGATATGGCGCATCGATTGCTTAGAGATGTCGAGGCCGATGGATGGGAACGCTCCGATTTTCCGATCATCTGCGAGTCTTGTCTCGGCGACAACCCTTACGTTCGAATGGTCAGCTCCGATTCACTCCCTTCTATCACATTGTTTGTTTCTATCTGAAATTGAGATTTAGGAATTGTAAGAAAAACCCATATGCATTTTCTTGGTATATTATTAGGCTAGTGGAATGCTCAACACTCATTGAAGTTGTGACTAGTCTTTGACTTAGTCTTGTATGATCACAATATCTCAGTTCTGTTTCATAAATTCAACTTATAATTACTAGGGTTTATAAGGGTAGATCAAGACAGAAGGATTGTGTATAATTAAGCACCTAAGTTTGTGAATTTAGTTTGCTTCACAAGGGAAAAGCAGAGTCAAGCTGAGCATTTTACCATAATGAAAATTATATAAATCAATCAGGGCTTAGGAGCTCTCTCTCCTTGTCTATTTTAAATACTCTAGTGGGTACAGCCAAAAGTGGTTTGCAATGTAAGGATTCCTATTTTTTGAGTGGTTTATTTTGTCGAAATTGAAAGGTAATGTGCTTTTGCTACCCAATGGTTTTTGCAATGCTTAATTTTTATTTTCCTTGTCACTGGTCGTGTATGTAATTTTATTTCCAAATATACATCTAACTGCAGACAAAAGCAGATTATGACAAGGAATGCAAGATTTGTACACGGCCATTTACTGTGTTTAGGTGGCGGCCTGGTCGTGATGCAAGGTTTAAGAAGACTGAGGTTTGTCAGACATGCAGTAAGTTGAAAAATGTTTGCCAAGTCTGCCTTCTGGATCTTGAGTATGGATTGCCTGTACAAGTCAGAGATACTGCCCTCTCCATAAATTCCAACGACTCCATTCCCAAGAGTGATGTGAACCGAGAATATTTTGCCGAGGAGCATGACCGCAAGGTATGTTTTGCTGTTCTGTTATTAGCAACACTGTCAAATAAGTGGCTCACATAGAGTACTAACCACAATAAACTTCTAAAACTTTGCCATTTGGTTAGCTCTAGTCATCTGGCTCCACTGTTTAAGAACTGCACTATTCACATAATTTGATTTGGGTTATTTAGTTTGTCTTTGGTGCTTCAGTCAGACGTGGTCATTATCATGTGGAATCTATTAGCGGTTACTATGTTACCACTAAAATTTGGAATCTTTCCTTCTTAGTTCTTTGGTAGCTATTTGACTCTGGTAAATGCTGCATATTTCCTGGCACCATGAATCTTTAGTTCTCATTTTACCTGTTTGAGTTAAATTTGTCGCATGCACTTGCCTTGATTCATGTTTCTGTTACACCCTCAAATATTTCTCCTTTGATAATTATAGATTGTTCTTATTTATGATATGTTTGTAGATTTTAGAACCTAAATTTCCTTAAGTGTAATCCTTGGATACTTGTGGTTTAAGGCTTGAACTTGATCATATGAGCTTTATACACAAATATATGGCTTTAGTTGTATTTTGTTGGATCTACTAAGTCAACCTGTCCAAAATGGCTATTTTCCTTTACATCATTAGTTTATCCTGATTTGTGTCTGTTGCTTTGTACAGGCTAGAGCTGGTATTGATTATGAATCTTCGTATGGAAAAGCACGCCCAAATGACACTATTTTGAAGCTTCAAAGAACAACACCATATTACAAAAGAAATCGAGCTCATGTTTGCAGTTTCTTTGCTCGTGGTGAATGCACAAGAGGTGCTGAGTGCCCATACAGGCATGAGATGCCAGTTACTGGGGAGTTGTCACAGCAGAACATTAAAGATCGTTACTATGGGTATGCAATCGCTTCATCTGTGTTCATATGGTTTTCTGATTATTAATGTTTTTTACATTATAATTTTTCACTGGCTCTTGGTGGAACGTGGATTCATGCATTAGTTTGTTTAAAGATACATTGTTTATATGGTTGCTGAACCCTTAAGATGGGGGCTGTCAGTGGTCTCTTATCTACATTATTTTTTAATGGAATATTACCTTATACAGTCAGCTTAGAGCTTCACCTAATAGTAATTGCCAAGTCAGTTAGTTAGCATAATGAAGGGGTATTAGAAAGTTCAGTATCACATCATTTCCTTCAAATAGTCGTAATTGTTTCTTGCATTCTTGAAAATGCCCTATTGAATTTACTGAACTGGTTGGACTAATTTATATATGTTTCTCTTAAAACATCTACAGAGTGAATGATCCAGTTGCAATGAAGCTACTCAATAAGGCAGGTGAAATGCCGTCTCTCGAACCCCCTGAGGATGAGAGCATTAGGACGCTGTATGTTGGTGGACTTGATGCAAGGATCACTGAGCAGGACCTGAGGGACAACTTCTATGCCCATGGAGAAATGGAATCTGTTAGGATGGTGCTTCAACGAGCATGTGCTTTTGTAACATACACAACCAGAGAAGGTGCAGAGAAGGCTGCTGAAGAGCTTTCTAATAAACTGGTGATAAAGGGTCTTAGGCTGAAGCTGATGTGGGGTAGACCTCAGGCTCCTAAGCCAGAGTCAGAAAACACAGATGAAGCGAGGCAGCAAGCAGCTGTAGCCCACAGTGGGATGTTACCGAGAGCAGTAATATCTCAGCAGCAGAATCAACAGGACCAACATCCAACAATGCACTACTTCAACATTCCACCCCCACCTCAGCAGGATAGGGCTTACTATCCGTCTATGGACCCCCGGAGAATGGGTGCTCTTGTTCCATCTCAAGACGGGCCTGCCGGTTCACACTCAGGCCCGGAGGAGAACAAGTCCGGTGCAGACAAGCAGCATTATGCCTACCAAACTGGGCCACCACCTCATGGGCCATATCAGCAACAGTTGTATCCACCATATGGAGGTTATATGTCGCATCCTCCCCCACCACATTATCAGCAGTACCCTCCACAATATCATTCTGCAATCCCTCCTCAGGTGAACCAACATCAGCCGTCTATGCCACCACCAGCAGTAGCTACGCAACAGTATCAAAACCCTCATCCCCAAAAGTATCAGGAATCTGCGCCTTCCGGGTCCTCACAGCAATCTGCACAATCAGATTAACTGCAGCAGTGGAAATCTTCTGCCTTTCTGGGACACTTCTATCTAAGTGATTTGGTTAATAGACTCATAACTGGGGAGCAATTTTGAGATGGAGGATATAGCTGTTGCCTCTGGATCATATTAGTGTTGATCAGTCAAGAATATGGAACTCCTGGCGACCCTCTTCTGTGCTTCATCGTATGTTATCATCATACATTGGCCTTGCACCAGTTTGTGAACATTTAGGGTTACAAATTGTTCAAAGGGATCTTTAAAGTGCTGGAAATGAGTACATACTTTCACACAGTATTGTGTAACTATTTTATAGCGATGATACGTATCGCTAATTAACTGCCCTAAGATAAATTTTGAATGAGTTAAGAATTCTATGTATTTGAGGATTGATTATTGAAATACTAATAGATATAAGAACTCTTCTTTTTGTTGGAACAAAGGCTCTGATTACCTTTAGGCATTGGAGCCACACTATAAATCAGTGTTAAAAAAACCCCGACTAGGTCCCGCCTAGACCCCATTTCTTTGTTGGCCGACCCGATTAATTCCCGATTAATTGAGTTAATCCCCGATTAATCTCCAAAAGGCCATAGCCGCTCGACTAGCGCCTAGCGATTTTTAGAACCTTGATATACATACAGTGATCGGATCAGAATGAAAAATAGCTTTTAATCTCACCATTTTGTGACAAAATGCCAACCTTATTGACTGGAAAAACTGATCATGGGAAGGGAATTGCATGTTAGTGCTTCGATGAATTTGTATTGCAAGGTTGAACTAGCCGGCCATCCAAAGCATTCACTCCATATTACTGATTACTTAATCAAGCTTTTCACAACTTAAAACACGATTATACATGATGAAATGAACTGTCTGATACACCAAATGTCTCTACTGTAGACTGTCGTGGAATACATTATATGTGACAATGTTGAGAACAGAGTATCTAGCTTACTAAACAATATGCATGCATGGATGCACTCTTATTCCTCCCTCCTACCTGGAAGATTATAAGACAACACTTGGGATATAACATGAATACTGGATAAAGATAATGGCATTCCAGACTCTTATGGCACACGACACTCCTTTATGTTCCATATCTCATTGGCGTATTGTGCAATTGTTCGGTCACTGCTGAATTTTCCACTCCCAGCCGTGCTCATTATAGACATTTTCAGCCACCTTTTCTGATCCCTGCATACAAGCAAGCAACAATGCAATTTTTAAGCAAAACTTTCATATTTTTATCAGACCAGTTCTTGCACAGGGCACAATTCTAAGAAGGCTCAGCATTGTAGAGGACAGGCCACACGCGTTTTATTTTCCTATTGCATCAGTTATTCAGTTGAATTGATTTCATATTGATGTTTGCCAGTGCAAGTAACTTACTTGTAGGCTTCATCCACTCTTTCTTGAGCATCCATGTAGGCTGGGAAATCATGACCAACAAGGAAGTAATCACCACGACCATAACCCGAGTTCCCTTCCAAAGAATCAAGGAGTGGGTTGTAATCATAGCTTCCAAATACTCCGCTTCGTATGAATTGTTTTGCCTCTTCGAAACGAGGATCGGGCTTGAACTGTGTCATTAAGGACAGCAAACATCAGATCATATTGTTGGTAGGAACTAAATTAATGAATTCTCAAGCAGAAAAGGAATCAAATGTTGTATTATCATGTATTTTAAATGGATTCTTGAGCAAATAAGGTAATATGTCATACCAGCCCATTTTCTCTATCCTTGCGCAGCTTAGGGACTTCATCTGCTGTGGCACCAAAGAGAAAGAAATTCTCCTCTCCAACTTCTTCTCTGATTTCAACATTAGCTCCATCCAATGTTCCTATGATGAGGCAACCATTGAGTGCAAATTTCATGTTGCTTGTTCCACTTGCCTCCATCCCTGCAGTGCTGATATGTTGTGATAATTCACTGCCTGGAATAAGGACCTCTGCCACCGTGACATTGTAGTTTGGAACAAAAACTACCTGAAAGTTCCACCCAGTAATACTTCGTAAGTCCAAAGTAAAACCGTATAGTGCTTTAACTTGAAGGTAAGGAGATCTAAGAAACCAAACGGTATCTACAGCCTATGGAATTTTTAATTTCATTTACCTTCAAATAACTATTTACATCAGGGTCGGTGTTGACAACTGAACCAACATCATCCACCAGTTTGACTATTCTTTTAGCATTCGTATATGTAGCAAATGCTTTTCCTCCAATCATGACGGTGCGAGGAACTGTTTTCTTCCGCTCTTCAGGGCTCATTTCCTATCAGTGGATTTTTGACAAAATGCTTTTAATACATTGGCCAGTATATTAAGCTAAACTCTAATACAAAGTTCTTGCACTGTCCAAGAGGTCTGCAATACCTTTAATTTCTTGTATCTGTAGATGGTGCCCAAAATATTTAGCAGCTGTCTCTTATATTCATGGATGCGCTTAACCTGTATATCGAAGAGGCTATTTGGGTCAATGCTCACACCTGTCACTCGCATAACATACTCCGCCAACCGCTTCTTATTTTCCATCTTGGCTGACGCCCATTCAGCTTGAAGTTCTGCATTGTCAGCAAACTATTGGAGAAAAGAATCAGCCTTGAGAGAAATTTTACTGCAAGTGAATATGGAATTGAATGGTGGAAACAAGATTTGTGTGGTACATACCTGTCGAAGACCTGTGAGTAGGTCAAGGTTGGTTACCCATTCGTCAGTTTTCAACCACTTGCTGATTATATTGCTAAGCTCAGGGCTGCAGAATTTGAGCCACCGGCGAGGAGTGATGCCATTGGTTTTGTTCTGAAATTTGGTTGGCCATATAGAGACATAGTCTGCAAACAGTTCATCTTTTAAGATATCACTGTGTAACTGGGCAACTCCATTTACCTGCAATGGCATGACCAATAGCAAGTTTATAAATGTTTACCCAATACCAACCTATAGAGCAGAGGACACGAGGGGAAAATGATGGAACCAATATGTGTGTGTAAACCAAAATATCCCAGGTTATTTGGTGGGAAGCATAAGGGTATGACAAAATGAGCTACATGGAAACTCAGGTAGGTAGCTTCCAACAAATGAACTTCTTACCGTATGTCCAGACACCACACATAAGTTTGCCATCCGCACAACGGGCTTTTGGGGATTGTTATCCAATATGCATATGCTGGGGAGCTTGCTCTCTAGATCCTTCCGCACACTACGTATCATTTCAATGAACTGCAAGATAAAGTTTTAGGACTGTGTACTGCAAATGCATCTATAAGGGAGCAAGAACGGGTGATAGGTATACATTTCCACTCCCGATATAATATTACATTTACAAATACAACGAAATAAGAAATGAGCAATCAGTATACCCGTTTATCAATTTCCTCAATGATTTCCATATGGCGAGGAAGAAGTTTCCTCATTACAACTTGTGACCATTTCTCAAGAGCTTCAGGCAGGACTGTATGATTTGTATATGCAATTGTCCTGGTTCATTCAAGTTTCTTAATTCATTAGTTCCCAACATGCCTAAAAGCATCAGAAGTAAAGAGAGGAGAGTGCAAAAACAAAAAGAAACATGTGGTCACAAAACAAATGTAAACAACTCACTTTGTCGTAATATCCCATGCCTCATCCCATCCGAGTCCTTCCACATCCATAAGTAAGCGCATTAGCTCGGGAATTGCAAGAGTAGGATGGGTATCATTCAGTTGCACAGCGACCTTATTAGGGAAATCAGACCATTTCCACGACCCCTCCCCATTTCTCCTTTCCTTAAATCTGAAAATGATATCCTGTGATAGGATGTATGACCGGATCCAATATTTATCAGAATATCACAAGTAACCAGTAACTATACATGCAGTCTCATCAACAACCAAAATAAATTTGCAAAGGAACCATATGGCAACATGGCTTGCATGAAATATATTTTGTTGCAAGGTATTGACAAAATTGTGGAAGAACCTTTTTTACATGGCAAACTGTATGTGGAAGCAAGTCCTTTACCACTTGTTCCAACTTATGTTGGATTTATGAAAGTACTGGGTGTTATGTTCACAAACTCAGATGGAAGGCAGTTACATACGAAACACAAAATAAGGAAATAAAGATTAGAAATTACCACAAGACATGGTTATGGCTTAATTATGTATTTCTTGTGGTTATTAATAAATAGAAAAAGTTGAAAAATCTATATAAACATACAGTATCTATATAATAATGAAGATATATGGTGTTATGACAATGACAGATGTGCAAAACAGAATCACCAAAAAGGGGAAAAACACAAAAGAAAGATGGATGGGGAATGAACAAACCAACCTGAAGTGATGCACTGCAGAGAAAGAATTGCTGCTTCAGCCGTAATAGCTTCCCATTTTCTGTGGCATCTCCAGGATACAGAACAGCACATATCTACAATTACAAATATGGAATAAATATGTTTTCTATTCATCGTATAACATAAGTTACACAAAAAGGGCGTCCAGTGCATAAGGCTCCCACCAATCTGAGGTCAAGAGAGGGTCAAAGCATATTAGAGAACTGATTCCTGGAGACTCTAAAGTATTAGTGTTCAAGGAAGGGGAAAAAAGAGAGGCAACATTCTCCAGAATGCAACTAGACTTGTGTAGTACAAAGTAACAGCTAATACCAATGCAGTTCACCAGATCAGACTGCTTTTCTCATTGAGTTAACTAAAAAGTACCTCTTGAGCTCGCGAGTGAAGCTGTGCAGCAGATTCATATTGTCCATCATTGAACTGAAAAAGGTTAAAATCCTGAGCACTGGCTTTTGCTTCCCACAATCGAAGACTATTTGTATTCTTGGTTTTGTACCCTGGAATTGGCACATCATAAGCTAAAGCTTGGAAAGACTCTCCTTCAACCCATTTTCGGCTGTAATATGTTCAGATAGCTGGCATCAATTGATGAATATGTACATCTAAATCGACATAAGTTCCATATGATTTTCAGAGATGAAATAAAATAAATATAATTGATGTTCTTTTAAACATATTAACCATGAGAAAAGTGAATAGCAGTAAACAAATAAACAAAGTCTTGTAATAAGTCAGTAACACTTACGATCCATCAGGATTAACCGTAACATGACCAAAGAATTTGACGGGGAAGACAACATCATGTCTTACAGTTTCCCAAGGGCTAAATTTCTGCATAATTACCATGAAAATGAGAAAGAATCAGCAAAGTTCCAAGGTAAAGGAAATATCTATAGAGTTGTTAAGGAAAATATCACACATCAAGCCAATCTTCAGCACTTTCTTGTTGTCCTTCCTTGGTGATCCGCTGCTTGAAAAGCCCATATCTGTACCTTAAACCATAACCCCAGGCAGGTAAATTTAATGTCGCCATGGAGTCTAAGAAACAGGAAGCAAGCCTGCCCAGACCACCATTTCCTAGTGCAGCGTCTTTCTCCTACAAAAGATGCATTCATAATTACTATGAACAGTCTGCAGTCATACTCATACAGCTCATGCCAAGGTCCATTTGTATTGGACTCAAGTCAGGGAGTGCAAACTAATATAATGCTTTCTAAGATTGCAGATTGATGCAGTGGAATAGTGCACATATGGTTTAACTAAAATATAGTGAGCCCAGCCTACAGCTAAACAACGACATATCCATTAGGTAGTGCAGGATGCATTGGTGAGAATGAGAAATATGATGGAAGCAAGTAAGGTATGAGACAATTTATGCAAGGAAGAACAAGAGCACACTTCTATGGTGTTTTGAGACAAATAGTGCCTTTAAAGCGGGGGACTGGTTGAGTATCACTTCAAGAAGAAAAAACAGGGGATAGGACAGAATATTGGATATGCTACTTAGGATGTTCAAGTAATGACAAGGAAACTGAAACAATCATGCATATACATGTGTGTGTGTGTGTGTCTTGCTTACAAAAGTCATGAACAACTAGATTACCTGCTCAGTGATTTCCTCAAGGTCATGTCCCAACTGATTTAGAGCATCAGCATATGCATCTTTAACATTAAGGTTCCCAATTGCATTAGTCAGAGCCCGACCTTGAAGGTATTCCATTGATAAGTAGTAGGTTTGTTTTGGATCAACTTTGTGATAGTGAAGGTAGGTCTCGTTCCATTGCTGCAGGGTGAACAGCAGCAAAAAAGATGAACTACTAATTTATACACAACAAGAGAATTATAAATAGTTTACTAACAGCAAATTGAAGATATACACATCTGGATATGAGTTGATGAGTGACAAGTGATGGAAAGAATCACCAGTTTGTACTGCTTTTAATAATGCATCACATCCTTATTTTGTAGATCTTAATGAAAACATGTAGAAAGAAACTACATACTACAGTTTAGTCAATTCATAAAATACGTCTACAGGCTATAGACTCATACACAACAAAAGAAAACTACAAAAGAGTTACAAAGACCAAAATGTGGGCAATATGAATAAACAAAACATAAATACTAAATGCATAAGTACAGCAGAAAACTGCCAAAAAATTATTTTTTTCCTAGAGTATGTACAAGATTCAAAAGTGAGCTCACTTTTATCAGACGATCGCGAACACTCTCTGCTGTTGCAAAGAATGCCTGCTCAGGCTCAAACTTGAAAACAGAGAAATGTGGGCTGTATTGTGCGTGGTAATTGATGTTCTCTGCAATCTGTAATGGCTCCTCAGCCAATGGATGTGCAGCAGCTGCAACTTTGGCAGCTGCAGTAGTACCATTGCCTTTAGTTGCCATGCCCTCAACCTCCTAGTAACCTGTAAGGAACATTTCAAAACTATAAACATGTTGTATGTTGTACAACAATTACTTTTGTTTCAATCCTAAACTGTTTCAAAAAAATCTGACAAGAAGTAAATACAAAGTAAAGACGTAACCTTATAATATTTTAAATATCATAGATTAAAGGCAACAAAAAAGAAGCTTCAGCGAAAAGGATACTTTAATCCCTTTAACATAGTCAATGGAATAAAAATATAAGAAAATTCCTTTTCTCAGATTCTTCAGCAACAAGGAGACTAAAACAAATTAAGAAAAAACATATACAAACACAAGATGCAATTCATACAACCAGCTAGTGAAAAGATTCAGTAAATGTTGTATGTGTTGTGATGTAGACAGATAAGCTCACGTGTACACGCTGATATTATAATCAATAAAGCACTACTCATCGTCGGCCAAAGACACCAAACAAAATGTTGCTTTTCTCGGCAACCAAACGCAAATTAACAGCTTCAAATCTTCGTTCATACAAATTTGATTCGTAATACATATGGATCTAAAGACATAGAACAGTAAGTAAGATTATAAAATCAGACTAGGTCAAAAGAGATTAGAATGATACCGGATTGAAATTCCCTCCGATTCAGACTAGGTCAAAAGAAGCAGAGAGGCAGTGTCAAGTTGCAGACAGAGAAATGGAAGGTAGGGATCTCAGTGAGGGGTCGAAATAGCGAGAGAGAAGATACTTATAGATACGGTTTCAGCCGAATATGCGAAAAGGCTGCGATATTTTGTGATGTAAAAACGGACAAAAGTGGGGAGAAAATATCAGAGAAAGTTGAAGAAGACGAGTGGAGTTCCTTTCTGGACCTTCTGTAAATGTGAGCTTTATTAGCGATGGATCAAAAGTGTGTGATTGAAGTAATCGCATTCACGTGGTTGTGATTGTGGTTGAAGATGGAGCATTGGCCATTGTGAGTGACTGTGGACTGTAGAGTGAGAGGTGGACATGGCACGTTTCATATCGGGATTGTCTTTTCTTTTTCTTTTTCTTTTTTGAGATTTGAAAAGATGGGGACACGTGGAGGCTTTCAAGCGAAGAGTTCGCACGAAGGGTGTTTAGTCACGTGACGTTTACGGTTAATCACGTGTTAACTTGTTAGTTATCAAGGTAGTCAAATCTTGCCGGCTTGGACAGTGACGTTCACGGCTGAGAGGAGCACTTGGCTGGCTATTGGATCGTAGCTGCAAGTTCGATAGGTTACTTTTTTTTCTTTTGAGCATAATTGTAGGACTTTATTATTGTACTATTGAGAAATAATAAAGAGTAAACATGGATGAAAAATTGACGGCGAAAATGGAAGTGAAAAAAAATGCATTCTAGGTAGTGATGTGGCACAAAAAATAATTAGGGTAATGAGATGAAAAAATTCACATAATTAGGGTAGTGAAATGAAAAAAAATCCACATAATTAGGTGCCACAAAAAATAGTTAGGCGTGCCGTCGCCCGATGTGTAGTAGCAAGACCCGTCCACCCTCATACATTTGCTTGCTTCACTTTCTGCATCGAGCTCCGTGACATTTATGTTAATGTCTACTTGTGGAAGCATGAGGTTCTTCCACTTTGGTTGCCCCTACACCAGATTCCAAGCAAACTCATGGTCCTCCTTGTCCTTGTACGCCCTTTCAGCAGTTGCCATGACGTCAAGGTCGCATCTCCCACTGTTTTTCTAGCCATTGGGAATGTTGAAGCGGGTTGAATCGCTTGTTGGGGACTTGCGGCTGTGGCCATTGGGAATGTTGGAGCGGGTTGAATTGCGATGAGACGGATTAGGTGGGTCGGATCAGGGAGGTGTAGGATTTGATGTGACAATTAAGCTCTTCTTCAGTGTGTTGCGACTCCTCGTCAACATTCAACGAGTCGATGATGAAGTTTAAGTCCGTCTCGTCGTCCATTATCAACCAATATAGAGAAAATAAAATATAAAGGAGTTGCAGCAGGCCGACTGAGGCAGTCGTTGCCGCAGGCCGAGGCGACCTCATGCGTCGGCACTGCATTAGTCGGCTCTTGTAACGGCAAGTCGGCGCAACAAGCCGTTGCAGGGCCTGCGACGGCACACCTGCAACGACTCTGCGCCGACAGCTGAAGATGCTCTAAGGCGAGTGGATTGTTTTGTTTTGTTCGATTCGGTCAGTTTAGATTAAACGGCGATTTTGATTTTTCAAAACTGGACTCTAGATCGGAATCGTCCGGTTGATCGATTTCAACATCGATTTTCAGCCAATTCTCTTTGGTTCGGTACAGAAAATTAGTGTGGTCCGATACTCTCATCTTTTTCAGTTTGGTTTATTGATTTCGTAATTGATAAGTAATTATCAATCATTTTATAAAAAAAACAATAGAATATGAGTTGCTCCGGAAGGCATTGGTTTACACGATTGCTTGAATCTGAAAGTTCTAAACCATTTGAACATTGCATAGAAATCTGGAATTGTGGAAATCTTAGATATAAGTTTTCTACTTTTTTTATACGCTAAATCTAGTTCATGAAAGTTGAGTCTGAGACTTCATCTTTGTCCCCAAGACAAAAATTCTAGTGTTTTACCAGTTCAACAAACAGACTTCGATTTTGATGTAAGTTATTAAACATCACTAAAAAAACCTTAACTATAATAGCCCAAATCAAAAGCATCAGATTCAAATGCAACACACAGGCAAGCGACATACAAGAGGTGATTTCACCTATTCATCCATTAAACATTGTAGTCTACATTTTCTCGAGTGTCCTGATGAGCAAGAAAAACAGTAGCTTAAATAGGAGAAGCTGTGGTAGCATTTTCATGCAGTAACATAACAGCAAATCCATATTTGGTTTTATTAAAATTAAAATGGGTTTTAGGTATTCACAAGAACATATAACTAGGTAAGGTAAAGATCCACATTATGCTGATTACACAGGAAAGATAGTCAAGTGTACTTCGAATTAAAGAGCCATACATATTTACTCAAAGTTTGCTAGCATGTTTACCAAACAATGAATGGCGGCCTTCTGCAATAATCTCCCCAGTTGCTTTGTTTCTCACAAGAACGATAGTACCCTTATAACCTCCTTTCTGTCCTAAAACCCTCCCAGTCACCTCTAGCTCATCCTGCAATAAGCCATTTAGAGATCAGATGTTTATCTACTATCGAAATCCATGATTTCTAAGTTCAATGTGCACAAGTAATATTAAATTAACAAGTATCGACAGTAAAGCAGTGAGTCAGTGACAAAAAGATTACAGTCGGAAATTTAAAAGTCTAGACATTCATGTGGTGATAAAATAGTAGGTAACGATAAAATTCTACATGATTATATTTGGATTTCCCTTCAAGCTTAAATCCTTTACATGAGGGTTCAACAACGTGAGTACATCCGCATAATCATTTCAAATACATCCACGTACCTTACTTTTTCAATCCAAACCTCAAAGAACAATTGATCCCAAATCCAAATCCCTTGTATCCAAGTGAATCCCAACAAGGACATGTATTCACGTGCAATTTAGAGACCAACATGGGAGACGCAATTTCAGCATAATTCAAAGGGTTATGTGCATTCACGCATTTAAACTTTCAAGCAAAAGTTCAAAAGGGTTCTCAATGTCAGAGATATTCATGAAAATATGCAAAATGGACCCATGAAATACGCTAAAACAACAAGGTTTGTAGTAAAAAGCTTTACTTACATTGAGCTTTGCAGTGGATAAGAAACATATGGACATGTCCACTGAAACATTCATGGGGAGACCCTCCACATATACCACAGCCCCACCAACTTCATCAACAAGATTTGCAACAGAACCTGAAGCAAAGTTTCCATTCCTATCCTGTTCAAAATTAAATATTCAATCAAATTTGGATTTTGAGATATTTCTGATCACTAAGAACCAAATATTTTCTTTCCCTCATTTGTGATTGCTATAACTGAAATTACACGAAAAAAAAAAACACCAATAAAGCTAGCAGGCTGCAGTTCACAAAATTAGCTAAAATGTTATAATGGAAATGCCCAAGTATCAGGTGAGGAACCCTAACCTATGTATGAGCTTTGGTGAAACAATTTTACAGCAAAATACCAATTAAATTGCCAGTTCAATGAATTAGAAGTTAGAATTTCAGGTTAGGGTTCAGGTGCCTTACGGTGAGGCGAGGAGGGACCTTGAAAGTACAAGTCACAGAACCGGGTTCGACTCGGTCGACTCGGATGCCCCTGAGTGCAAAATCTTCGTAGAAACTGCAATCAATCCCGACTCGGTGAGGAAGAATCGCGAGTCGTGAAATTCTATCTGATTCCTCTTCGGCAATCCCCAGAAATTCTCTGGCCTTCTCCATTGTAGCAGTAGTTGAATCAGAGTCAAGCAGACAAAACGCTACGCAAGAAGTAAATGAACAAGATAAAGCGTTGATATAATCATCTCTCTGCAGCCGAGGCCTCAAGCCCATTTTCGATTGTGTGTAACATAAAAGCCCAACGTACAGCCCATATTATAAGGTGCCACTCCATTGGCCTTAACTTATCATGTTGTAAGAGGGTGGCCATCATCGGTGATAGGCCTTTTAACCCTTTTTCCATAACCGATTTTCGTTATTACCGGTTTATTAAGATTTATAACCGTCACCAGTCTTCGTAATCGGCGGATATATGAGAATCCGACGATTAGAGGACGGTCGGTTACAATTTTTATTCGGTCCACCAAGCATATAAGGCTTTTTGGGCCTTCATTTTAAGCTTTAAATTTGTGCCATGATGTAAGTTCTTTAGGAAAATTTATACTTCATTTCTGTTGGTTAACACCATTTTTTGAATATTTTTCAATTTAGTTAACAAGGTTTAGATTTTGCCCATTTCTTTTTTTGTTATTCATATTCTCATATTGTAGTATTAAACTCTGGATGAATGCAAATGTGTGATAAATGCAACAGAAAAAATGGAGTATATTTAAATTATTATCAATTAAAATACAAATATAATTTAATAATTACTATATAAACATACCAATACACGAGACAAGGAAGGCGACGATGATCAAGAATCGCTATCCGAACCCCCAGCCTACCGATCAGTACCTTGATGCATGGGACCAATGATCGGGCTTGAGGACGGGGACGACCACGGGACCTGTAAAGGAGGCCCTATGAATCAGAATCTCGGTTGGTAGAACGACTACTCTCGATGATAGGGGGAACAACGACAACCCTTTCCTTCCCCAATTGATCCTTGTACCAGGACCCTGGATCATACCCGGAACCCCCTATCGATGTTGGGATCATACATGGTCCGGGCCATACCATACAACGATGGGTGTATAACGGAGAGTACAACGGAGACCCCTACATCAAGGCCAGGGGGCGAGCTGTCCCGGAGTAGGAACATGCGAAGTCTGCAGAGCAGCTTCTCCAAGGAAAATGAATGTCCTTTTGTGCAACGGAGTGTGGGTGGGTATGCACACTCTGCCCTTCTATGTTCGGTGAGAGCTCGACACCCTGATCTTCCCATTTCCCGGTGTTCTCTAGACTACTCGTGCACTCCAAAAATTCCCATAATCTATCTTCACTGGCGTCAGGTCGAGTCAGGAAATGTGTTGAAGTCTCTCAGTTTCGCCCCAACAACAGTAGGTTGTCCCCTCCTTTTAACCCCTGGTTTAGCCGGGTACTATGTTATAGGAATAAGCATTCCACACCTATGGGTTAGAACAAGGTCTCACCCTTTTAATTTTATGTCCTTTACTTTACTTTTAATAGAGTTTGAATTCCATATCAATAAAAGTCTCCATCATATGCTAAAAAAAACTTAAATAATAAAAAATATAAAACAATTAAAACTTACAAAATTTTGGAAGGGTATAACTAAGAATTTTTTAAAAAATTGAGAGGCGCATAGTTACAAAACAAAAGAATTTGAAGAGTACAATTAAAAAAACTAGGTAGTAAAAACAAAGAAAAAAAAATTAAAGGGGGCACAATTACG
>JAYMTN010000144.1:0-20987 GCA_036897425.1 Erodium trifolium
ACCATCTGTTCCCCATTCTCTTCCGCTCCATGACATACTCCTTGGACGACTGTTACGACAGAACATGTCAGTTCAAGTCGAGACGGGGAACGTCTATTGGATATCTCGCGCATCCCACCATTTGAATAAGGACCCACCCCCTAGTTTTCTCCTTGATAATACCCGTCTTCTCGCTATATGATCAGTGTTCCGGCCGTCACCGAAACTCTGCCTCATCCTTTTCCTTATTTTCAATATTATACTATCCACTGGATCATTTCTTTCGTTATCAATAAAAAAGTTAGTGGGGTTTTATCTTACAAAAAAAAAAACATACCTCACATCGGTGCGCACGTTAGCAGGAGGACCTTGACTGTGCACGGAGCAAGAAGCTCACTGAAACACAGATCAAAATACCTTGACTCTACTACAGTATACGCATCTCTCTAAAACCGATACCAATCGTCAGCACAGTCCATTTCTGCGAGGTTGAATCTTCAAAAGCTAAATGAAGCCTTGATTTTCAAAGCTACATCGAGGACCTATAATCTACCAGCGATGGCTAGATTTTCTTGCGATTACCGGATCCTCCTCCTCCTGGCTGCTGGAGCCTTCGTCTACATCCAGGTCTGCTTCAATTTCCATTCTCCAACCCATAAACCCCAATATCTGACTTCATTTCTTCAATTTACTTCACCTTCTCATCTGATTCATGATTCGTATATCTCCACTACCCTGCTCGAATTCGTAATCTATGCGTGAAATTCAGTATCTGGTTTCTTTCTCTTGTTGTTTTTAGATGCGTCTTTTTCAAACACAATCAGAGTATGCCGATCGCCTTGCTGCTGCAGTACGTTCTAGCCCATCTCATTTGATCTCGGCATTCGCCACATCGTTTCCCAATTTGATTCTTTGATTTGAAAGTCATTATTTAACTTTTTGCTATGACCATCATCAAGAATGTTACTCTACTGTTCAAATTTTAGATTGGATTGGAATTGTTAAAATATCTATGTTACAGTAAGCCATTGTTTTTTTTTTGTACTTCTTATGAGCCCTTCTCTAATATTGTTATAATTTAATACTCAATAAGATGAGTATATCAATTGTGTTGGTGGAGAGAGCTTTGGTAAACCATAGAAAAGCCTTCTCATCAGTTAGAGCCAGTCAATAAAAATCAAAGTTTATAGTTTATGTAGGTAATAGTGTTCCTTACTTTGTGCATACTGGCCAAGAAAGGTTCTTGTTGGTAGTGTTATCTTTCTCTGTAGTTCCTTTTGAGGTTCGACATATGATATGACATATTGTACTCTTGCTTTGTAAGTATCATGTATACATTCCTGCACCCTCAGATCTAAATTGTTATTCCTACTGTTGTAACCATATGTCATCTTCTATTTTTAGTTCTTATTTGGGTTAATTGCTAAAAACAACAAAAGGTTTTGTCCACTTGGTAAAAACTACACTGAGATTAAAAGTGGACGAGAACATACAATAAGTATTGTCCACAGTCTTCTGTTCAAATACTGAACATAATATTCTCATCTGTTAACCCCTGCAAGATATGTGGACAATACATATAGCATTGAAAAATATTATGGTCAAAACATATAGCATTGAAAATTATTGTGGTCAAATCATATAGCATTGAAAAGTATTGTGGTCAAAAGATATAGCATTGAAAAGTACTGTGGTTAAAACATATGGGCCTCGAAAAGTACTGTGGTCAAAACATATGGGCCAATACTTAATGGAACATAATATTCTGTTCATTATTTTAACAGAAGACTGTGGACAATACTTTTTTTTTTAGCATATGGCCCAATACTTAATAGAACATACTGTGGTCAAAACATATGGGCCAATACTTAGTAGAACATAATTTTCTGTTCATTATTTTAACAGAAGACCATGGACAATACTTATTGTATGTTTTTGTCCACTTTTAAACTCAGTGTAGTTTTGAGCAAGTTGACAAAACCTTTTGTAGTTTTTAGCAATTAACCCTTCTTATTTTTTATTCCATTTACGTAGGCAAAATGGTTTGAAAATTTTACTGCTCTAGTTTACCAGCCTTGTAAAAGTTACACATGCATTCACTTTCATCAGGTGGAGTCAGAGAACCATTGTACTAGCCAAATGCGATTACTAATTGATCAAATAAGTATGCAACAAGGACGGATTGTGGCCCTAGAAGGTGTGAAGTTATTTCCAGAGTGCCATTTCCTTATTTTAATAGTTCATTTTTTGTTGGATGCTTTTAGATCATGTCTTAAAAAATGAACTGGTATGAGGAGGTGTTTCGAAATCTGTATTCAATACCATATTGGTGAATTTGTTACTGGGATCTGGTTTTGTCAAATGGATGCTGTATCCATTATTGTTCTTTCTTTTAGTAGTTTTCAAAATTTACTCCTACCTGTATGCATGATTGTTTTAAAGCGTTTTTCTGCATAAGCAAGCAGTTGAACCTTCTCATGAGACACACGACAGTTGGTTTGATTTTCTGTCTTCATAAAGCTCGTCCTTGTGTGCGACTGATATAAATCAGATAGTGAGGAACTTTTTGTAAAATTTTTTATATCTGCGGTCCTTTAAATATCAATTTTGAATGATAGTAAAGTAGAGCAACTGGGTGTTTACTTAAGTTTGCCAGTTTCTAGATTGTAATATCATGGGTATTTTACGATTGGAACTGGGAATGGAATGTAATGGACACAAAAGGATCTGGAGCCACCTGTTATGGTATGCAGAAGAGATTTGTGGTGGTCAACATTCAAAAGATCAGCATTGTTTTTTGCCTCTCTGAATCAAACTATCCTAGAATAAATTCAAAAGGTCAGCATTGTTTCAAAATAGTATTATCCCTTCGTTTTCAAAATAGTATTATTCCTTCGTCTGATGTTATTTTAAGTTTTACTTGAATGGTTGGGGATACTAGTCAATCACTCTCTCTCCTTTTCTCGTTTTATGTTAAAACATTCAGCCCAAGTAGGAACTTCTGTTTTTTTTAAAGAGAGTTTCTTTTTCTGTTCTTGTTTTCTTTATGTGATATCAGTACGTCCATGTAAGTATAGTATGTCATTCTAAATATCTGTTGACACTTTTTTTTTCAGAAATAGCAATTGAGATCAACTGGTTGTTTGGCCTTCTCTAACTGAACTGTGCTTCAATTTCAGAGGAAAGGGACCGCCGAAATCTAGAGTGTGGAGAAATGAAATCTCTTGTTCACGATCTTGAAAGTATGTTCCTATCAATTTCATATTCACGTTAGGTTGTCTCTTAAAAAGATTATTTTGTACTGTTTTCATATATTTTGGTGCCTAGAAAGCTTCTTCTAGTCTTGTTATTACTTTATTGTCAACTACATGGTTCAACCAAATTTGATTGTTAAAAACCTATTTTGTAAGCTAAAACAAAAGGTTTGTAGGCATGTTGAAATAATATCCTCATAGTTTTACCCTGAACATTTTCAATCAATATCTTAATGCTTTTAGCCTTTCCAAGGGGTTACTGCTGTAAGTTTTATGCAATGATGCTTTACTACATATAGCATAAAAAACAGAAAAAAAAAATGTCTTTTTTACAGTGACAATGAGAATGATAAAGCAGAACAGAGAGAGAAGTGAATAAAATATCTTGAAGGCAACCCAAGTGAAAGAGAGAGATAGAACATGACATCGGGTAGTTATGTGTCATAAAAATAACTTAGGGTAGTTGTACTTGCATGTTATGGGATAAAATTTGAGTTGGAATTTGTAAGTACCCTTGTACTTATTTACTAGCCTTAATCTGTATACTAGTAACTCTTCAATATGTATTTATGTTAGAGATACGAGTTCAAAATGTTGGTAATCAGCCTTGCCAGCTGATCTAAAATGATTCACAAGACATTAGCTCCACTTAAAAATTTGGAACCTAATTATAGTACCCACACTACATCCATATGATGTAGAGAGTTCTTTGGTCGTATTGCCGTTAGATAAAGAGCTGCAACAATTCATGCGAATATAAGCATTTAGGAGATGGAGGGTGGGATGGGCACCAAGGCTGCACTTGTTTAATGTTTTGAGTGGAAGGAGAATAATATGTCTGTGTGTAAAGATGCTAACTTTTGATGACCACTATGTCTATTCCCATTCCCTTAATAGCTCCATTTTTGTTCCTATATTTGGAGATGAGAATCGACATATGTTTTTGGGAGAGGTTGGTAATGACAAAGGGAATGAGGACAAAAATCTCTTAAATTACGATAATTCGGAATATTGTCATCGAATGCCGACCTTTGTATGGTGAATATAGTTTGTCTATGCAGTTATATGTGAACATTAGGGATATAATTAGAACAAAAGTCTTGCTGTCATTAGATTGTTTAAGTAGTAGCATGGGGGTGTCTTCATGTTTCTGGACTAAAAGAAAAGAACTAAATGAGATATATGAAATGATTATCTAGTTTAGATTCTCATTTGATATATAAATATATCCATTGCGCTTGTTGTGTAGTCAACCATACTGTAGTCTTATTTTTCGATGAATATCATGACACTCTGCTTTCACACTGTTTTGACCCGCCTTTGTTTATATTTGCAGGGAAAGGCCTGCAAAGACAGACAGACAAAGTTCAGGTTTTTATGCTCTGGAGTCTGGACTACTCTTAAAAACTTTCCCCAGCCTAGAAAGCTATAAATTAACCATTCTAACTGGCCTATATTCTAAATTTACTAGGTTCCAGTTGCTGCAGTTGTTATCATGGCGTGCAATCGTGCAGATTATTTGGAGAGAACAATCAAATCTGTCTTGAAGTATGTTGTATGCCTACAGTTTAAGGTTTTATAATTTGTTGCTTTTAAGTTTTGTTCAGTTGAATGCATGCTTAGCTTATCATTTATGGCCCAATTTCTGTAATGTTTTCAGATATCAAAGAGCTGTTGCTTCAAAGTATCCCCTTTTTATATCTCAGGTACTAGCACAGTAGCACTCGTTGGGATATTTCGTTGGCTTGGTTTCTCATTACATTATACTCAATGAAACTTAAAATGTACAAAACTGCAACGTATGGCTTATTTTCTTTCTCAGGATGGATCAAATTCAGATGTCAAAAAGATGGCTCGTAGTTATGACAGTCTCACATACATGCAGGTAAATTTTGTTATTGTTATACCTTTCTACATGACATGTTTATCGAATGAGTACGGCTTACTGCAATTTTTCTTTCTCATTTGGTTATTGGTATGCCTCTGCTGCTTTAGGCTTGATGAAACATCTTGAGAACAAAATTGATATTCAGGAAATATATGTTTTATAAAAAAATCTTTAATTAACGAAGGTCCATATGATGTCATGGATCCTGGTAGTGGTTACGTACAACAGAGACTGTCCTGACAAGAATTCAGTTCTTATTGGATCCATGATTATAATTTAATATACCTGGATCTGTTGGTTGTGTCGTTAGATGACTAACCAAGTCATGTCTTGAACTCTTTGGAGTTGAATGCATGAATTATCTTAGGTGATCTATTAACATTTGCAGTTAATGAATCCTATAGTACACTAAGGTTTATATGATTTCATACGTCCGGCTAGTGATTAGTTATAACAGAGGCTGTTTTTACAAGAATTAAGTTCTTATTAAATCCACGATTATAATATAGTACGTCTGGTTCGTTGAGTCATGTCATAGGATGACAGAACAAGCCATGTCTCAAGCCAAATAGCAGGAGCAAGTTTTAATATATATGAGCCCAAACAATGAACTCATACACAGTTGTATATCTATGAAAGTGTATTTTGGATCATATTCTTGTGCCAGAGCGAAGCTTGAGCATTGAACTGGTTTATTGCAGCACTTGGATTTTGAAATGGTCCAAACTGAGAGACCCGGAGAGCTTGTAGCATACTACAAGATTGCACGTAAGCATAGTTTTCTTCTGTGTTTATTGTCTCTCTGAACTGAACTTTTCTAATGGACCCTAAACCACTTGCTTTTCCTAGGCCATTACAAATGGGCACTGGATGAACTGTTCTTCAGGCATAATTTCAGCCGGGTAATCATACTTGAAGGTATAAAGCTTGAAATTTTGTTGTCACTTTTTCTGTTGTACACCTTTTTCAATTTGAATCGGTGCAATGACAATAGACATTTCTTTCTTGGAATGCAGATGATATGGAAATTGCCCCAGACTTTTTTAGCTACTTTGAGGCTGCTGCAGCTCTGCTTGACAAGGATAAGTAGGGACAAATAAGCATTTATATCACTTCTTCCTGTGAATGTTATAGCTATAAGCATTTTGCACTGAATTTGTTTGGGTGCTTACTTGGCCAAAACCATGATAGGTCTATTCTGGCGGTTTCTTCATGGAATGACAATGGACAAAGGCAGTTTGTGCACAATCCATGTAAGTCCTTCGTAATTTCAAGCTAATTCAGTCACCATCCTATAATTAAAGCTATCTCTATGCAGACTGCTTTTCTCTCCCAACAGCCCATTGCAAAATTCTAGCTTTTGCAAGTTGTTGGTTCTATTAGCTCCCACACTGATTTGATTTGGACATGGTTTTGGACACTCTCCCTTTTCCCATGAAAGTGTGCTTTGACTTTTCACTTGCTTGTAGAATTGACTTGAAGAGCTCATGCTTCAAAGATGAATAAGTAATCGTGTCCAATAAGCATATTTCTGATCTCTTTTTATGCATGATGCAGATACCCTATATCGCTCTGATTTCTTCCCTGGTCTTGGATGGATGCTGACAAGGAACATATGGGATGAGTTATCTCCAAAGTGGCCAAAAGCATATCCTTGTTTCTTTTTTGAGAAAGAAAGCATAAAACGTCACACCCTTCAAATATTCTTTTTTTTTTTTTTGGAAATTATCCTTGACAAGATTTCACTTACTGGGATGACTGGTTGAGATTAAATGAGAACCGCAAAGATCGTCAGGTTGTTCGGCCAGAAGTCTGCAGAACATATAACTTCGGTGAGCATGTATGTACGTCTTTCTGAGTGTTCAGAATATTCTATGATCTCCATAACTGTACCCTGTTATGCTAGCATACTAGACGTATTTATTCTTGATATATTCAGTAACAATTGGCCATATATTCATTATTTTCAATGACAAAGGCTCAATTTGTTGACATGTTTATTCTAATTATCATCATAAATTTATTTACTTGGAGATGTTTTTTCTTCTCTTTTTTGTCGAAGGTGCAATAACTTCTGTAGATATTCTATGGTGTTACTGTTTCCTTGAGATTCTCATCGTTTTCGCCCCGCAGGGATCTAGTATGGGACAGTTCTTCAAACAATATCTTGAACCAATTAAGATGAATGATGTGGAGGTATCAACCAAAATTTCCTTTTGAGCGGTGCTTCTACATAATGCCTTGTTCATTATTATGATTTTTTTCTCTTCTCCTTCCAAAAGGTTGATTGGAAGTCAAGGGATCTGAGCTACCTGGTGGAGGTAATTCATATATTTTTTGTCTATGAATTTATCTGAAATAAGTGCAGAAGTATTCTCCACATGTTCAGTTGGTTTCTTTCCATTGTATATTTTGCAGGATAAATATGTGAAGTATTTTGCGGACATGGTGAAAAAAGCTACACCTATCTCTGGAAGTGATGTGATTTTAAAAACAAATAATATCGAAGGTGATGTGAAAATTCACTACCAAGATCAGCCAGATTTCGAACGCATTGCACACCAGTTTGGCATTTTTGATGAATGGAAGGTATGATATATATTCCCATCTTCCTTGATGGTTCATGTATGACTTCATATTGCTTTTACAGGCCGGTATACCAAGGACATCATATAAGGGAGTGGTGGTGTTCCGATACAAAACAGCTAGACGCGTATTCCTTGTGGGTCCAGATTCTCTTACGCAGCTTGGAATTGAGCATGCTTCATAGGAGATTAGGTTAGTGTCGTAAGATATGGATATCGAGATGAATCAAGTAAAATCCCCTTTTAGGTTTGATGTCTGTGATATGATTAATTTGACTGATGGCCATTAATTTTTGTCATTTTATTCTGAAATTACAGATGTGTGAAGAAGTTTGACAGGAATACTTGATAATTTTTTCCAAGCACACGAGCCAATCATGTAATGAACATAGCGACTGATATAGGGTGAGTGGAGGAGCAGGTCGTCCTTGTTCTAGTTAGAGTTTATCAACCATACCAAGCATTCAGCTACGACGTTGATGTAACACCAAATTTTATCCCATGATGGAATACTATGAGTGAATTTTGTTTTCGTTTCTTGGGGAGCTTGCAACACAAAATCTGCATGCATGAGGTTTTAGTTATGTATCATCTTCTGATGAACTTGAACTTTCATGCATGACTAAGCACCTTCAGGATAGTGTAATATGTTTCGGTATAAGATCTATTTTTAGGTTTTTGATAGGTGTTATGCTATGGTCTAACATACAGGCTGGAATCTATAGAAGTGTCTTTTTATGGACGAACAGGTCCCTGATCAACAAACTTTGAGACAAATTATCGGTCACAATCGGTTTCTAAATAAACGACACAAATTAAAAGCAAAATTAAATTGTAGAGAACCATTTAAGATGATGTCTAAACGCTGCTTGATTTCATGGGCGGATAGCTCTTTTCGTCGAGAGGAGAACAATCGAACCTGAAGTCGACAGTAGAAAGGTGAGGATAGGTATGCTCTAGGGATCCCTCTCAATAAAATCGCTGAAGCCTTGGGTGTCAACATTCCTTCTGACGAGGTTGCTTACCAACTCTCGTCTGATCTTTATGTGGTTCCCCTACAGATCCTCTCGTCTTCCCCATTGTCCAAATGAGACAGTCCATGAAGAATTGATAGACCTTGATAGTGAACCAAGTCCCTCGTCCTAGGGGAGCCATCTGTCTCTCTACCACCTCATCCCCTCCCCGAAGGTTAGGTAAGGTGTTCGGGGTTACTATTAAGCCTATTCCTTTATACAAGAGGTCCTTAGGTAGAGTGTTCGAAGCCAATGGAGCAAATCCCGGAGGGCTCCTCGGTGGTGTCGGCACCTTTTGGTACCCTTATGTTCAGTCCACGGACCTTTTGGTACCCTTATGTTGGTTTAATATATTCTGGTACCCTTATGTTCGGTCCACGAACCTTTTGAGCATTCTGTTCGGAGGCTGATTTGATATGTATGAGAAGTGTGGCGTCGGAGTGGAGGGCGATCGAGGAAGGGAGGAATGATAGACAAATCAAATCCGGATTTATTTCATTCACATGTAGTTTCCATCTAGATTCCCCCCCCGTCAGCCATTAATGTGGACGAAGCTTTATTCAGGAGAGTGTGAAGGTGAGAACCATAATGGGGAGGTGGAAGGAGTTTGAACTGCCTTAACTCTAGTAATCGTGGCATGTGGCATTAGGGACGCCCTCAGATGGCCCGAGGTTAACCCTCTATAGATGACTTAAATTCGAGGTAAATGTAAAGTCATGATGGATCTCATCAACATGAAGGAAAATTTGTCCTTTCCTTTAGGCCTTATCATTAGTTATCGTATTGATCTTATCTCTAGAATTGAGAGAATGTAACTCGAATTTGTAAAGCGAACAACAAATAAAATATCTCATTGACTTATCATGATGACTTGTTAGAAGCCTATTTGAGAGTGACAGAGAACTAGTATCTCTACGCTACTTTGATGTATTATGATTATCAAATTTTAATAATATCTCTCTTTTGTTCAAGGTTGAATAATTAAGTAACGGTGGCCACAATTTATGATATTACTAATTATTCGACAATTCGAATAAGAAGCTTTGAAATTATAAATCCGACAATAGGAACCCTAGCCTAGCTACTCTAGTCTGTGCCCTAATGGTTGCTCCAACGCATTCTCCCTCCATCCCACGCACTACTGCGCCGACCCCCTCCCTGACAACGCGGTTGACGCACGTTCAATCGGTGTCGGTTCCCCCGCCATGGCCACCCACAGTATTCTCTAAACCAGATCGTTGAAGAAAGCCCTAGAAAAGGGCCTTGGTCTTCGCTCTGTCTGCCTTAACCTCTCTCCTAAGTCGCTCTCCGCCTCTGCCGACGCTGGTCAATTCGGGGCCGCCGCCGTCCTTGGTCTCTCTTGTTCCGCCCCCTCGTCTATCGCACGACGTCATCCGCCCTCGCCTTTTACACAAGGTCGTCCCGCCACCGCTTGGAAAGTTTCTTCCGATGGTCTCTACACCGCCTCGTGATATCAAAACCCTGTTGGTGGAGAGTCCCTGTTCCATTAAAGGCGGATGAACCCATGCCATGGTGTCTAAGAAGGCCTGGTCCGTGACAGCTCGACAACGATGAGCCGCCGTCACAAGACCGGCTTTGCAAGGAGATATGGTAGTGTTGGGTCTCTAGATAATCCGTTCACGGCTTTCTGTCCCCTCAAACTGGATAGACCCCCGGGTCTCGTCACTCGGTTTCCTGCTTTCTCCTCCTTCCTAGAGTGATAGGGTTGTCGCCCTAGGACTATGAGGACTTCAGATTTGTTACGACGTGGGGATTGTGGCTCCTTTATTCAAACGTTTGTGGACCTAGGGTCTACCAATTACCAGTTCGAAACCATGACCGGTCACACATCCGCTGCCAAAGGGCGGTCAGGTTGAATGGGGACACCCTAGGACTGAAGATGCCACCATCCACTACAAGCTTTGTCCGATTCTACCGTTCTGCCTAAACCGAGAGAATCATTTGGAACGTCCAACCCAACCCAGGTCTCCCGACTTCTATGGGGGCCAGAGGAGGGTTTGGTGACGTCCTCCGTCTTGCCTAACTCGGGAGTAGGTAAGATGGGAACCACTGGTTCTCCAGGAGGATATATTTGATTTCTCTCGGGGCCCCCAGAACTGATGCCCGTCCCCATCTGTAGGAGGCATGGGGGGTATGAGTAGGAAGAAATGAAAGAAATTCAAGTGAGGGCTGAAAAAGCAGTCCCACCAGGATTCATGTGGGTCTTTTGTAATGGGCTGCATTGGAGAACTGGCAACCCGCTCTATAATGGGTCCCTTCCACCATATCACGTGATCCTTCCCTACATCACGCGCGTCTCCCAGACCCTTAGAGATTCCGGTTGGCGGATCCACAAGTTTCCAGACTATGATGGGTGAGCTTAGGTCGAGCCGCATATGGTTATTTGGTTAAGTTTAGCTAGTCGTTTTGGGTCTTATTGTTTGAGTCTTAGTTCTTTGTTTGTCTCTTCTGTTTGGTCTTGTCGTTTAATTGTTAGGTCGTGTTTGATCACTCAAAAACCCGATTATACCTCGGGTCTTTTGAAAGATTAATTGCAGTTAGTCTACGGACTACTACTTTTTCCTTATTCCTCGTTCTGTTTAATGATTTCATATTAATAAAAATCGTCTCTCTCATTCGAAAAAATCCTCAGCCACAGGAGACAGACCTTATATTTGATAAATTCGATTCAATTAAAATAAGTTCCAAAAGCGGAACAACCATTTTAATATTCCGAAAAAAACGCTGGAAATGCATTAAATAACACAGTGACCGTCAACTTCCTCATTTGTTGAGGTTCACACTAATCAGAGAAAAATAGGTCCCCACCACAATTAGAGTTAGACACCAGACAAAATGTTCTTCTCAAGGCCCTCATCCCATTTTCAAATGCTCTTTCTTACTGACACCAGACAAAATGTTCCTCTCAAAACCCTCATCCCATTTTCTTGCTGGAACACAGTTCATGTTCTGCTTCTTTCATTCATCACCGTCTCTGTCTCTTCTTTTTGGAGCCTACTCCAAAACCCTTGTTCAGAGAATCGGGATTTCGGGTTAATTTGGGGTGATTTCAGTGGTCGGTAAGCCTATCCACAAGGTGGCGTGGAGAACCCGCTTAGCAAGTTGTCCTCTTTTCCATGTCTGCATTGAATTTAAGTAATGGGTAGTGCTCCACTATTCTCAGTGCCTGCTTCCTCTTTCTTCTGCCCATCACCACAGGTTACCCTTCTCTTTCTCTGTCTACCTTCCCTTCTTGTGGCTTGAATTGAAACTTAAAGAGGGTAAATTTTGGTATAATGATAAGGTTGTTGTGTTCCTGTTTTGGTATAAATAAGGTTGTTGTTTTAAGAATGGATGGTTCATGGTTCTGTGTCTTGCTGCATCCTCCACAATGCCCACCAATTAGCTTAGCTTCCTTAAGTTCTGGGGTGAGTGTTCATTCCTTGTGACAGCTTGAAATGTTACATTTGTTTGATGATGTTCAACTAGGCCTTTGTTTGTGGCTTTCCTTGTCTGCTTGTTGCTTTTGGGCTTTTAAGGGCTTTTCAATGCTAAAGTTCCATTCTTGATTTCTTTTAATAGCTTTTAGTTCCATTTGTCTGAATCAGGGGTTTATTTTGTTTCTCTGTTCTTTTGATGTTCATGTTTCATCTTCTGATTGTTGATACTTGCTGCTATTCTTGGTTGATTAGCTTATCTCTCATTTCATGGATTCACTATAAGGTACAGTTGAAGAACTCTAGTGTGCATGTTTAATTTGTTAGCTTGTTTCAGGTTGGTTGTCAGGTTCATCATTTAACATGAAGATGAATCTGGTTTTGGTGGCATTTTTACTTGTTCTCTGCACCAGAGCTTTCTCAGAAGAGGCTCCTGTAGTGAATGTTGGTGCCATCTTCACATTTCGCACAATTAATGGGAGAGTTTCAAGGATTGCCATGGAGGCTGAGCAAGAAGATATCAATTCTGGCCCTACCGTTCTTGGTGGACGAAAACTACAAATCAGCATGCATGATTCCAACTTCAGCGGCTTTCTTGGAATCATTGGGGGTAAAAATAGCTGTGTTCATACTTAATATTCTTTTCATTTTGCTGCTTCCTCTTCTTGCTTGAGTTGATCCAATTCCTTCATTCTTTACAGCATTACAGTACATGGAGGCTGATACTGTAGCCATAATTGGCCCACAAAATGCTGTAATGGCTCATATACTGTCCCATCTTGCAAATGAACTCCACGTCCCTCTATTGTCCTTCACTGCATTAGACCCTACCCTAGCGTCTCTCCAGTACCCTTACTTTCTCCAAACAGCACCCAATGATCTGTTCCAGATGACAGCCATTGCTGAGATGATAAGTTTCTATGAATGGGGAGAAGTAGTCGTAATTTACAGTGATGATGATCAGAGCCGAAATGGCATCAGTACATTAGGTGACAAACTGGCAGAGAAACGCTCCAAAATTTCCTTCAAGGCAGTGCTTCCCCCAGATCCATCTGCAACTAGAGATGATGTTGAAAGTGAGCTGGTAAAGATTCGAATAATGGAGTCTCGAGTAATCGTTCTTCACACTTTCTCCAAAACAGGTAACTTAGTATTTCAAGTTGCCAAAGATCTTGGAATGATGGATGCCGGGTATGTCTGGATTGCTTCTACTTGGCTCTCTACTGTTCTTGATTCTACATCACCGCTCCCACCGAAGCTCGCCAACTCTATCCAAGGAGCTCTCACACTTCGTCCACACACACCTGATTCAAAAATGAAAAGGGATTTCATATCCCGATGGAAACATCTGAGTAATGACACTATCAAGCTGAATCCTTATGCTCTATATGCCTATGATACTGTTTGGATGATTGCTCGTGCTATAAAGTTATTTTTTGATCAAGGCAATAAAATATCATTTTCCAATGATTCTATGTTAGCTGGACTAGAGGGAGGCGCTCTGAATCTTGCAGCATTAAGTGTCTTTGATGGAGGAGAACAATTAGTTCAGAACATACTACACACCAATATGACGGGCTTGACGGGCCCTCTTCAGTTTAGTCCTGAAGGATTGATTTTGCAACCTGCATATGATATTATCAATGTAATGGAAACTGGGTATCAGGAAATCGGGTACTGGTCTAACTATTCTGGTCTATCTGTTGTGTCTCCTGAAACACTTTATACAAAACCACCTAACAGATCGAGTTCAAGACAAGCGCTACATAGTGTGGTGTGGCCAGGAGGAACTACTGAGAAGCCCCGTGGTTGGGTTTTCCCAAACAATGGAAATAAGATGAGGATTGGAGTTCCAAGAAGAGTTAGTTATCAGGACTTCGTCAAACAAGTCGATGATACTCAAGTAGTCGAGGGATATTGCATAGATGTATTCCTTGCTGCTGTAAAGTTGCTTGCATATCCAGTTCCATATGAGTTTATTCTGTTTGGAGATGGTCATGAGAACCCAAGCTACAATGAGCTTGTAAATTTGATCACAGCAGATGTGAGTTTAACCAATCCTTACCCATGAAAGAAATAGAAATTGTAGACTCATGTCGATTTTGATTTTGGTTTTGCAGGTTTTTGATGCTGCAGTTGGTGATATTGCTATTGTCACAAATCGAACAAGACATGTTGATTTCACTCAACCATATATAGAGTCAGGGCTTGTAGTGGTTGCTCCCGTGAGGAAGATGAACTCGAGTATATGGGTTTTCTTGCGTCCATTTACTCCATTGATGTGGGCTGTCACAGCTGGGTTCTTCATTATTGTGGGAGCAGTTGTGTGGGTTCTTGAACATCGAATCAATGATGAATTTCGAGGGCCTCCTAGAAAACAGCTTGTCACAATCCTGTGGTAAGTACTAGAATCAATTTATCTTTGTTGCCCATTAGGGTTTGTCTGGTGGTCAAGTGAGCTCTCTCACCTCCTTAAGGTTAGAGGTTCCAATCTCAGTGAGTAACCCGCTTGGAAGTAGGTGTGTAATGGGGATTAGGTAGGGTTAGGTTACTTAGGGATTAACCTTTGGTTAACTCAGGCTAGGTTAGATCAAGATTTTCTGCTTGATTACTGATGAAAAAAACTTATCTTTATCCAACTGTCAGCTTAATTGATGCTGTTTTTTCTTGGTGCAGGTTTAGCTTGTCTACCATGTTCTTCTCCCATAGTAAGTTTACAGTAACAAGTAATCTTATCAAGAATATAATAGGATTCAATTTAGCAACTTCTTTCTGTCTCTCATGTTTTTTCTCTCCCAATTATTAGGAGAAAATACAATGAGTACACTTGGTCGGTTGGTTCTGATTATCTGGCTATTCGTGGTTTTGATAATCAACTCGAGCTACACTGCAAGCTTGACATCTATCCTAACAGTACAACAGCTATCTTCACCAATCACAAGCATTGATACATTGATAACAAGTACTGAACCTATAGGATTCCAAGTAGGATCTTTTGCTGAAAACTACATGGCCGAAGAACTCAACATTCACAAATCCAGACTTAAACCTCTGGGCTCACCGGAAGCATATGCTGAGGCCCTTGAGACCAGAGCTGTTGCTGCAGTGGTTGATGAACGACCTTATATCGACCTATTCCTCTCTGATCACTGCAAGTTCTCAATAAGAGGATCCGAGTTCACTAAAAGTGGATGGGGATTTGTGAGTATCTAACTTCCTGGGTCAATAGCAGACAACTATTGAGTACTATACTTCTATTGTACATAAATATACCCATTTTTGAAACATTATTGCATATAGCTTTTTTTTTGCCAAAAAGTGATGAAAATGTCCTTGACCCTAATCTAAAAAAAATACATTTTTTTCTTCTTTTTAATAGTTTCATCTTTTAAGAAGTCTTTTTGCATCTACTCAACCCTTTTCTACATCTAATCAATATGTGTTTTGGTATCTATCAAGTGTTTTTTTTTAGATTAGGGTCAGGAGCATTTTCCGAAAAAGAGTTATCTGCAATTTTTCAGAAGTTTAGGTGCAAAAGGCGTATAGCTAACAATTAACCAGAATTTCTTCAAGTATCAGATATAGAATATTCTTTTGGTGGCAGGCGTTTCCAAGAGACTCTCCTTTAGCAGTTGACATGTCGACGGCGATCCTGACATTATCAGAGAACGGGGAGCTCCAGAAAATCCATGACAAATGGTTGTCACAAAAGAGCTGTAGTTCCATAAGCTCCGGGCAAGAATCAGACCAACTTCAGTCACACAGCTTCTGGGGGCTATTCTTGATCTGTGGGGTTGCATGTGTTCTGGCTCTTCTCATATACTTCTGCATGATGTTCCGCCAGTTCAGCAGGCATTTTCCTGAGGAATCGGATCCATCCACTCGTTCTGGATCCAGGTCAGCGCGCCTCCAGACGTTCTTATCATTTGTGGATGACAAGAGTGAGGAGGCTGCCAGCAGGCTCAAAAGAAAACGTAGGGATTCATTACCTGATGGATATAGGGATGAATCACAGAACGGATCAACAGTGTAGAAGAGATGGTTTCTTAACTCTTGATTAAACAGTCCTAATTATATTATTAAGTCAAGCTCTTAGCAAGAGTGTCATAGATGTATAATCTGTCGCTAGACATGGAAATGATGGAATGTGAATATGGTAATGATACTAGAAAGCAAAATTGAAAATAACTGTATCTATTTTTTAGTGGAAAAGTAAAGATGCGATCTAGCATATTTACAACAATTGAATGAGACAATACTAAATCAACAAGTACGAAAACGTATAAATCTATTAACCCTCCCGCGTAGCCTTAAGTTTAAAGGTTCTTGGGGTGTTGGTGCTTCTAAGCTCTTGAACAACTCACCTTATATGGTGTATAAACTCTTGAACTAAAATGCTCACTATGAACATATAGATTGTATTAGAGTATTGAGTTGTGTAGGCTTAAGTACCAAACTCATCCTTATACAGTACACTTACTTTACCCATCATAAAGCTTAGAAATGATGGTATGAGTATGTAAATCAGATTGAAATATAGGATAGCAATGCATGACAATTGTTTTCCAAAGCTAACTATATGAAAAGGAGTAAAAGTCTATCTTATATCATGATGATGTCTACTCATGATTGACCTCCATTATGACATATTTAAATAATATGTCAACATTCTCCCAATTGTTTCATATTTCGTCTTTTGCCCCACTTATTTCATATTCCATATTTTGCCAAAACATGAAAATTTAACACACGAATAGTGATAATAATCCTTTTTAGAAATGAGAGTTATCTTCCAACTATTACAATGCATCATGTATTCTTCAACACTTCCTATAAACTTATTGAATAAACGCTATGTTTATTCTGGTCCAAACTATAGTGATATTTCTTAACCAAATATTTACACAAAAACCAGAATGAGAAATACCCAAAATTAAAGTTTCATTCGTTCTTACAACGAAAAACTACATAAGGGAACCAAGTCCCATATTGTCCACATGATCCTTCAACTTTAGTGGTGGCATGTCTTTTGACAACGGATCAACAATCATCAATTCAGTATTAACGTGTTCGATCACCACTAATTGATCCTTAACATGTTCTCTTATGGCTAAGTACTTAATGTTGATATGTTTACTTCGACTATCATTCTTGTGGTTTTATCTTAGATTAGATATAAAATTCACAATTCTAAACCCAAAAATAAAACTCTTCATTAATACATTATGCGATATAGTCTCAAAAATCCGAATAAGCACTCACCAAGCCAACCCATCACATTCAAGCTTCAGCAAGTAGCATATTATAAACATTATCAAGTCAGTAATTTCTCCTACAAATCAAATAAACAAAAAGTATATCAATTCAATTCCAAAATACCAATTTTACCCTCACCTCCATCCTCACTTTCAAGTCTCACCTATCTCCCCAAAACCTATCAAGCCTCCTTGCCTACTGCCTCAGCCTAACACTTTTGCCAGTCTTAAACAAGGTTAATTTTTTGTGAAAAGAATGATGCATCATAATTATCATGATTAATTGTAGGTGGACATCTAAATGAATTATCCCTAGATGGACCCTTGTCAATTTTTTCCTCCTTTTCTCACATGTATACCTTATAAAGGTTTAATTTAAACGAATAACTATTCTTATATGTTGTTCACATTTCACATTAGTATAGAAATAGACAATATTTCCCTCTTGACTTAAATTATACATGACATGTTGAGAGAAAGATTTTATTATTATTAAAGTAATATGTAAATGATAATCATTTGTAAATTGTAGGTGAGCAATTCATATGAACACCCAAGTTACAAAATCACATGTCACTATATCTATCTTCTCAACAAGAAAATTGTAACCTTGGTGTCTTTTTCCAAATGGGCCCGCTGGGAGAGAGAAGGGAAGAATATTCTAATTGAAGAAGATTATAATAAGTTTACTGATAAAAGGCAAGAGATTGTTCAGATTGGCTCGGAGTGGAATTGGGGAAGAGAATCGGTTCATTTAGCAGCAGAGGACGCATTGATTGATCTTCCTCTTCCTCTTCCGCAATTCGAGGTTGAAGAGAGAATGATGGGTTTTTGCATGGGCTGTTCTTGCAGAGATTATTGTATCAAAACCTCAACCCCCACTGCTCAGCTCAGTACAGGCAAGGGTTTCTTACTTGTTGCTTCATGTTTGAACAATAATCTTCCAATTCCCCATCTGGGTTTTGTGTGTTCTTCATTCTTACTTCATGTTCCATCAATTCTGTCAAAATTTCTTATCTGGGTTCCTTCTTTTGGTTGAGATTTAGGTAAAATGGTGGATTTAGTTGTTTTTGAGCTTTCAGGAACTTTTGGGATTGCCATCTAACTGTTTGAGCTTTACCAATTTTATTGCTGCTACATAGTTTTGAAGTTCAATTTCTTCTTTTTGGGGATGATAATGTCTGATGATACCAACAAAATTCTACCAACCAATGTAGTCAATTTTTCTTGGATATTTTATTTTGTCATTCAGTTTACTCAATGATTGAATTTCATTTCGGTAATTCAATCTTTGTAGATTCAGTGCCCTGAAAATTTATGTATTTAGATGAGAGGGAAAACGTTATTTACAGACCCACTTTGACCTTTGGCTATCAAAAACACCCCCTAAAGACGTGGGGTTATTAGTAACAATGTCACCTTTCATTATCATAAAAAACACCCATATTTACACCGAAAAAGTGATGGTTTTATCATGAACACACGCTGTCACCTTTTTCATTTATCAGTGGTTTTTTGGAACAAAATGACCCAAATCCGGGTGTTTTTGATGATAAACGAAAGGTGACTATGTGTTACTATAACCCCTCACCTTTACTGTGTGTATTTGAGGAACAAAGGTCAAAGGGGAGGGTGTGTGCGTGTGCTAATGAAGTTACCCCTATATTATACTCTTCATCGGTTTTCAAATTCGTGTTACTGTTATATTTTGCAGGAAAGATATCTGAGACCACTAGCAATGCTATATCTTCTGTTGGCAGTAGTAACATCTCTAAGGACAGCGGCTTCTCAGCCTCCAGTGGAGATGTAAATTTCCCTAATGGACAGATCTTGCCCTCCCCAAACTTAAGGATCTTTACTTTTGCAGAACTGAAGGCTGCAACCAAAAACTTCAGATCTGATGCAGTGCTTGGGGAGGGAGGTTTTGGAAAAGTTTTCAAAGGATGGCTTGACGAGAAGTCACCGTCAAAGACTAGAAATGGGACCTCGGTTGCTGTTAAGAAGCTCAACTCTGAAAGCATGCAAGGATATGAGGAGTGGCAGGTATTGCAACTCAACTTGGTATAGGACTAAGCATTACATGAAACTTGAGATACTCATTTAGTTAAGTATTATTTATCAATGCAGTCGGAGGTGAATTTCTTGGGAAGGCTTTCACATCCTAACCTTGTAAAACTCTTGGGATACTGTTTGGAGGATGATGAGCTGCTGCTTGTCTATGAATTCATGAGGAAGGGTAGCTTGGAACACCATCTATTTGGAAGTATGAACTAATAAATGTATTGAAATTATCATTTCACTATTTTTAAGTGCAAGTTTTGATTTGTTGTTTACACAAATGAACAGGTTCGGTTTGCTCACCTGTACCTGCGTGCTTTAACTTGTGCAGGAGGCTCAGCTGTTCAGCCACTTCCATGGGAGGTACGGCTTAAGATTGCAATAGGAGCGGCTCGAGGTCTGGCCTTCTTGCACGCATCTGAAAAGCAAGTGATTTACAGAGATTTCAAGGCTTCAAATATACTGCTTGATGGGGTAAGGATCTATCTGTCTGTATATAAATTGATTCCAAGGAAGCTTGATAATGCTACTAGGGAAAGATCAAGAAAAAAAAATCAGTATGGGCAGTATATATATATATATATTATATGTCAAAGAGATAAACACTTCATAGAGCTATGCATTGTTCAAATGGTTTTTATTAGTCCTTTGCAAAATAAGTGTCTTATTTTTCTAAAAATGGATGTCCTAAAACAAATGTCCAACTTTCATTTTGGTTGGTTAATTTGTCACGGATTAACAATGTTATCCCGTATAACAACTTGATCCAAATAGTAGAATCTAACATTTATGGAGGAAGAGTACGAATCAAGTCTATTAAGTTATATGTTCCAAATTAGTCCTTTGTTTTAGCTTTTGTCCCAGTGTAGTCATAAAGTTGAGTTGTATTCCAATTTAGTCTTAAAGTTAAGTGTTTTGTTCCGATTTAGTCAAAGTTTGTACAAGTTGTTTCAATTAAGAGGGTTTGGACTTAATCGAAACACTTCTCCAAACTTGAGGACTAAATTTAAATTCTGGGACAAAATTAGAATCAAATAGTAGTCAACACAAAATGTTAAAACTTAAAATTGTTTTGGAACACATGTTGTCGGACACAATTGTAAGATTTTTCAAACTTTTGCAGTCGTACAATGCAAAATTATCAGATTTCGGGTTGGCAAAGCTGGGCCCTTCTGCCAGTCAATCGCACGTGACAACACGAGTTATGGGTACATATGGTTATGCCGCTCCAGAGTATGTCGCCACGGGTAATGTGTTTTGAAAACTAGAGGCTCCTTTGCCTAAATTTTTAAAGGCTTTATAGTAACATGCATGATTTATTTCTCAAACAGGGCACTTGTATGTTAAGAGTGATGTGTATGGTTTCGGTGTTGTTTTGGTTGAAATGCTGACTGGGCTACGGGCACTTGACACGAATCGTCCTAGTGGACAGCACAATCTGGTAGAATGGGTGAAGCCATTTTTATCTAACAGAAGAAAATTGAAGAACCTAATGGATTCCAGATTGGAAGGAAAATA
>JAYMTN010000145.1:0-20976 GCA_036897425.1 Erodium trifolium
AACTTGTTTTGTTTTAATCCAGTCTTTAAATTATCCAAATTGTTCCCATGTACTAAGTGGATGCAATTTGAGTAGTTATGAAACTCAAATAAATAAAATCAAGTTTTTCTATACCATGATCGATTAACGGAAAACAATCACAAATCATAATCATAATTCATAATAAATACAGGAAACATAAACTACGACCAGCTAAGAAGGTTGGAACAAGAAATTGATCGGTATGCCCGATAACTATTTTTTAGAATATAACTGTGATAGCGATTGGAACCATCGTAATTGCTGAAAGCTGAGAACTACTATACAACATGTATTTATTTCGTTTAATTATTTATAGAATACTTAACTTTCTGACATCTACTTATATTAACACACATTTAAAATTGTATAGCTATCAAGGAATGCTCTTCGCCGCCCCTAGATCGCCTCCTCCATCTCAACGCCGCATTCTCTTTCTCGGACCCTGCCCATCCATCCACCACCTCCTTCCCACTTCTTCTATCGATCACTCTCCGATTTCCTTCCTGGAACGACTAGGGTAAGGAACCAAAGGAGGTATGTTACGTCACCATCGCTTGTGGTGTCTTTCCTATGGCCCCACACCTCCTCCACCCCTTTGCGGACCATCAGTTTCATCGGGAGGACGAAAAAGGTTATGAAGACAAGAGAGGGCCCAATCCGACCGTATGGATCCCGAGCATCCCTTGATCTGGTTCGTGGGTATTGTGATCAGGGGATGGTCTTGAAGGCAAGGCCGAGGAAGACGCTGGTGTCTCCTCCGAAGTGTTGGCAACAATCGATGGAAGATCGGCGACAACGCTATGCTGTCGTGGATCAAGAATAGAAGTTCATGTTGGCCCCAGGCGAAGTCTGCTGCTCAGCCTCTCCATGTCTAATGAGTACTAGACGCGGGACACTATTGAGGATATATGTCTCGTCCTAGTGAGATCTGGCCCACCCGATCCCAAGCCTCCCTAGATGCCTGACATCATTCTCACCTCCCCAAAGAGTCTCCACCAAGAGAACGTGTTTGTTAGAAAAAACTGATACATTCGAGTCGAGGCAGGAAAAATACAAGCTGAAATAACAACGTGCCTTTATTAAAATAGAGATCCGTCTCCTAAAAAATCGGCTGAACAAGTCGAACATTTTAATTACAAGATCACCGTATCAAACCTGCCCAGCACTATGTCTCACCCTTCCCTCGTGTTTTCAATTCAGAATTACGCTAAAAATAACACGCAGACATTTAGATAAAGTGCTTTTCTTTGAATGGTTAAATTAAACTCTCCATAACAAAGAAAGACACTGACCGGCCCATCGAGCCTACCTGGAAGTACGATTTGGGCCCAGGCCCGAAATCAGGCCCAAACAAGCAGAACTTTATAATAGTGGAAAGAAGGAAAAAAAAAGGGTAATATTCGAGGTTAAAGTTGAAGAGAAGCTGCGAGAGAGTAGCAGTAGAAAAGCAGATACCAAAGGCATAAATCGCATGAGCATAAAAATAAAACAAAAAAGCTCGCGATTCTTAAAACCATTTCCATTTCCAATTCCACCTCCAATTTCTTTTGGGGATCTTTTCGAGGAAGAAGAAAGCTATGGGAGGCTCCGATGCGGGAGGCTCGGACGACGGCAACGGACAGCGATGGGCCAAGTTCCTCGCCACCGTCCTCCTCAGCGGCGTGGCGGCCGGCGTGGCGGTCTACGTCGGCGCCAATGGCGGCGTCGCTCTGCCGAGGAGGCGGGGGAAGAAGGTTGTTCGCGTCTACATGGACGGCTGTTTCGACATGATGCACTACGGCCACTGCAACGCCCTCCGCCAGGCTCGTGCCCTCGGTGACCAATTGGTCGTCGGCGTCGTCAGCGACCTCGAAATCATCGCGAATAAAGGTCCTCCTGTTACTCCTCTTCAAGAGAGGTACACTGTACACGCACTTGTTTGTATCTATGTGTTCATGAGCTGAGTTCAATGTTGAATCTGTTAAGCTGTTCATTTGATGATGTATTGCTTTGTGTTCATAATAGAAATTAGAAATGGAAATGGAACCATCAACATGTAATTTGGCTGTTTTTTGTTTTGTTTTCAGGATGATTATGGTTAATGGGGTGAAGTGGGTTGACCAAGTTATTCCTGATGCACCATATGCAATAACTGAAGAGTTCATGAAAAAGCTGTTTGATGAGTACAATATTGACTACATTATCCATGGGGACGACCCTTGCGTTCTTCCTGACGGAACTGATGCTTATGCACTTGCTAAGAAGGCTGGCCGCTATAAACAAATTAAGCGAACTGAAGGAGTGTCAAGCACTGACATCGTTGGTCTGGATTCATTCCCTCATTTCACATGTTTGCCTGATTTTCTGTTTATCTACCCCAGTTGAGGTTTCACCATGCTGATAGCTACTCTTCACTATGACACTCATTATGTTGTGCTACAAGTTTTGTTGTGTTTTGTACTGATGTTTCACCCTTTAATTATATGCCGTGTTATGCAAATGAGACCAATTTTATTATTATTCTATGGTGTGCCATGCAAATGGGACAAGGATTTAGTTTGGAGAGGATTAAGCTCTACAATATTTTTATGATAGAAATAAATGATGGGTGTGTGGAGAGACATCAATCTCTTGAGTCAGGCTTTAATGATGTCATATGTTAAATTCCTTTACTGGCTGAAATTGCATGCCAACTTTGTACAATAATGTCTTTTTTTATCTATTATAATAGTTATGTGGTGTCCTTTTTCTGTATGTAATGATATCATATATATATATATATTTATCTATTTATTTTACCCTTCATTTGCGCTAATCTTGCTCTTTTCTGTTTCTGTTTTTAGTTCATGACCTTTACAATTCAAAATACCCTTTGTTTGGCATCTTATGTATATTTCCATTTGAATATATGTTGTAGAATGTGCATTAAATCATCCTTACAGCGTTATCTTATTAGTGAGACTCTTGGAGTTCATAAGTTAATATCTCTCGTTTTGTAATGTTCTCATCAGGCCGTATGCTTCTTTGTGTAAGAGAAAGATCCACGTGCGACAGTCCCAAAAATCATTCCTTGCAAAGACAGTTTAGCCATGGTCACAGCCAGAAGTTTGAAGATGGTGCCTCTAAAAGTGGGACTAGTATATCTCATTTTCTGCCAACGTCTCGCAGGATCGTTCAGTTCTCTAATGGGAAGGTATGTGCTTCATTAAAGCTCTTCCCGATGAATAGTTATGTGCAATCCAAGGAAACTCTGGATAATTTAAATTAAGGGGAGTGCATTCCTTTTCCTATCTTTTCCCCATAAGATTTTTTTATCAATTGGACAGCTAAATATGCACATATAAATGAGCTTATTTTGATGCCTTATCTGGAGATGAGCTTTCCCCCTTATTACCTAGGAATGCTAGTCTGACTTTTGAACAGAAAACTCATGTTGTTATTTGGCTACTTATCTTTCAAATGGCATATCCAAGTATGCCATTTAAAGATATGGTGCTGCCTATGTTAATTGCTTTAACCAAATAACCTTATCCTAAACCATGTTGGATTGGTTACATGGATCTTATACTATTGTACTTTAGTAGTATGGTGACAGCACTTTAGTTGTGGTGACACCAGTTAGTCATAATTGTGTCCTAGGCTCCTAGAGTAGCTGTAGTTGACGGGCTTAAAATGAAAATTTGACATATTAAAAGGTGAGTTTGCTCATGTTCCATGTTTGTTGGGTGAACAATAGATACTCTAGGGCTATGCCCTACCGAGTCGGGTCAATAGTGAGGTTTGTGTGGGAAGAGGGGACAAGGTGGTTCTCTTCATCTCAGTCTTTGAGTAAATATTTGTATGTTGACGTGTAATTGTTGAATTAAATTGTATTATAAAAATACCCATCTAAATACTTCAGGAATTTGAAATGATGAACAATATACCTATCTAAATAGTTCAGAAATTTGAAATGATGAACAATATACATATCTAAATACTGATGAACAATATGAACTGTTGACCTACCTTGACTCCAGCAACCTAATGTGTCCGTTTAATACCTTATCTGGGGCCAACCATCTTAAATATCTTATCAATCACTTAGTTCTTTTTTAGTTTCTCTTTAACTTTTAGAATTTAAATGTTATAGACATGGCCAGTAGCTTCGTTCTCTTCCATTTATTTAATTTTTGCTTCCCCTTCCTCGAGCTCATATTTTGCACCATTTAAAAGTTGTACTTCTGTTCATCGTATCCTGTCTTTGATTTTTATTATCATGCTTATTGTAGGGTCCAGGACCAGATGCTCGTATAATTTATATAGATGGTGCATTCGATCTTTTTCATGCTGGACATGTGGAGGTATGTCATTTTAAATATTGGATATTACATGCATATATCTGAATGGAAAATCATTGGTGAATAATGTTACCCATTCAGAGAATTGTATATTTTTCCGTCCTAGTCCTTATGACACTCACCATCAGTATAATGGCACCAGAGTTTCTGTGCGTATGGTATTCCTTACCATTTTTCATGTATCATGGTTTATTTATTCGGTGGGTAAGATCTCATTGAATGAATTAGTTTTCCATATTACTCCATCTTGTGCCAACTGCACTATCAAGCTGCAATGCAGTTCTGTTGAGTTTTGCAGCTTCCATAGTTTAATGTGTCTGATTCTTCTATTACGCTTCTCTTGCTTAAACATGTTGACAATTTCTAATCTCAGTAGAATTTATTAATTCCTTAATAAGTTTTTTTCCACATTGTTTTTATCACTTAGATTGCCTTCATGTATATTGGCGACTGTTGTATGTATATGTTTCTTTGCATCTACAACTTTGCCACCTTTTCTGTTCTTCTATTTTTGTAACACTTCAAATGTTCCTTTTCTTGTATCTACAACTTGATTCTTTTATGAACAAGTGTAACAGGTCCAACCATATGAGAGTTTATTGTTGTCCTTTTTCTCAAACTGATTTCAAGTGCTATTGAATCATAGATGTACTTCTTAGTTTTAGCCGTGCAAACTTGGTATTGTCATTGCACTGCCTTATACCTACGGAGATGTGGAGGGTATTTAATTACTCACAGTATTATTGTTGTAGATTTTGAAGCTTGCTCGGGGTCTTGGAGATTTTCTTCTTGTTGGTATACATACCGATCAGACTGTCAGGTTGCTCTCTCATTTTTATGGGTTCCTTTCTTAAGTTGACGTATGTTTATTGTCTTTGTGGTTTCTTAGCATGCTAGATTGATGAGGAACATTACAAATTTGAGTGAGATTACAAATGATTATGTGGTAGAGTTAAAGAGAGATGTAGTTGACTTCTTAGTTTGTCTACCCCATTATCATTATTGCCGGAAATTGATGTGTTTGCAGTGCAAAAAGAGGAGCACATCGGCCTATCATGAATCTTCATGAAAGAAGCTTGAGTGTTTTAGCTTGTCGTTATGTAGATGAAGTGATAATTGGTGCTCCATGGGAAGTGTCTAAAGACATGGTTAGTTTTTCTCTTAACTTGTACTTTTGTTAATTTACTTAATTTTCTCTCTCTGTGAATGCAATATTAATTTGCATTAGGCAACAAATATGTTGAGATTCCCAATATATAGAAGATCTTGTGGTATTCAAGGAAAAAATTAGGGGGTAAGGTCTTGTTATCGTAAGATTTTACATTGGGCTACATATGTTAGATTGGGGTCCTCAACTAAAAGATCAACCTAGTTAGTTGGGTGTGACCCTTGCCTTTATATATAACTACCTTCTTTTATATTTATTCGATGTGATCAAGAATTGAACTACATAATACAACATTTATTAGAAGTTTTCCTTTTCCTGTGTATAAGAGCTGCTTGTTGAAAAGATGAAGATGATTAATTTTTGGATATTTCTGAACCATTTAAGGGAAAAGAGATTGGAATATTGATGGGACATAACGAATTCATAATAAAACCTTGAATCAGTTTCCATCAACAACAGATAGGGAGAACTTGTTTTATTCTTCTTCCTAGTTTGGATATAGCAACATTTAACATATTGTTGGTAAAAATAGTTCACTGATTTGGTTACAAATCTGTGAACTAAACACAATCAAATCAATTATATTTATAAATTTGGTCTCAAATGAGTATAAAATGAATCGCATACTTTCCCCTGAAAGAACTTCAATATGACTTCAATCTTGCACTACTTTGTTATGAATCATGGAAGAATCTTATTAAATGAGTACTAAACATTTATTGTTTCTAAGTTTTGCAGTACCGTTTTTTGGGACATTTTATCGACCTATTTAGATTATTTTTTTCTTTACTGCAGATCACTACCTTCAACATCTCATTGGTTGTACATGGAACAGTGGCAGAGAATAGTGATTTTCAGAAGGTGAACTGTAAATATGATTGCTGATGATTTATTGTCCTATGCATATCCTTTGTCAGTTACTGATGTAGTTTTCATTAAACAGGAAACAAGCAATCCATATTCTGTTCCAATCAGTTTGGATATCTTCAAAGTCTTGGAAAGCCCGTTGGATATCACAACTAGCACTATAATCAGGCGGATTGTATCAAATCATGAAGCATACCAGGTTCCCTTTTGCTTCCTTTTGTATTTACTTTCACACTATCTTGCGACCTACCGTGACCGTAGATATTTACGCTGCTTCGATTATTGGTATAGTGTGAAAAGACGCGCTAATATCTGATCATCAGTGCTATGTTCACTGGTTGGTCCATGTGGATATACTCCCTTGGTTCCAAACTAATTATTGTATTTGACTTATTGGAAAAATGAAGGATTAGTTGAGTTAGTTAGTGTTGGACTTTCCACCACCATTCCCTCCCTGTGCTACCCCACTAAGTGTTGTAGCTAACTAACATTATCAAAGAGAAAGAGGATGTCCAAATTAAGAAAAGGGTTAATTGTACGTAACTACCTACCTTTATGAATTGCCCACAAGCGCAAGATCCCGTGGTAAATTTTCACAAACATGACTGCCCTTATGAATTTCTACATGTCTCCAAACCATCAAAATTTTTTTTTATTTTTTTTGTCATATGAGTTAAAAATCTTGTAATATCCCAAAACTACTCATTCCCATCCTTTAAGCATGAGAGCGAGTAGTTTTGATATATTTCTAATTGTACACTAACGTCTATTTTGCACAATGTTGAAATTTGAAATTCATAAGGGTAGTCACATGTATGTGTAAACTGTACAATGAGTTTATGTTCTTGTGGAAATTCACCATGGGTTCATGTGTTTGTGGGCAATTCATGAAGGTAGTTATGTGCAATTTACCCTTTAATGAAAACACTACACGTGTTTTGTGACGATGGAGTAGAAAGTGATATTGTATCTATCTAGCAGTGGGTGTCCAATTTGTAACTTATTGTTTGTGCTCTGTTTTCACACCCTATGCAGAAAAGAAACGAAAAGAAAGCAGAAAGTGAGAGGAGGTATTACAGTGATAAAACTTACGTTGCCGGCGACTGATTTTGGTGGGGATCATATTGGCTGCACACGTGGACTCCTTAGGCCCTTTTCTCTATTTGTTACTTTTACTGAGTAGGATTTGCACATTCTATGACATGAACCTCAGATCATGTAGCTGCTTCCCCAGATCACATGAGATTTGCCGAACCACTGTTATTACTCTATTCGCAACATAATTTTTTTGACTGATTCAGTATGATCTCATTGAATGTTAATTTTGTTATGTTTAATTTCTTGTTATGCCCACAGTAATGTTCTATCGTAAAAATGACTTTAGAGCAGCTAATATGACATAGGCTGGCATGTAATTTCCCGTGGTAGCAGGTGATGTTATCCTAATGAATCATGAATCTTTTTCCATTGAAAACTTTAGGCTCTCATATTGTTGATGGTAGAAAGGTCAAGTCGTTAGGCCAAATCGTCGATCCGGGATCCTTTTGCTGGCATTTGATCGCATAAATTGACGCAGTCTATTACTCACAAAAGTGACTGCGTTATGATTATATGGTGACCGCTTTTGAAAAAGTCTGCCAGCTTAGTTCACTCTGCAGGTGTTTCACTAAATTTATGCAGGTGTCACGAGACCAGTTTCTCCAGTGGAATCCGTGCGGCTCACAACCTTGTTCAAGTCTCTTTCTCTCGAGCATAGCGAACTTTAATATCAACCTAACTACCTGTGGAAGCACAAATCCAAACGAGTACAACGAGTACCAAAGAAATATAGAAGAAGAGAGATACTCAAGAGAGACATTTTCTATTAATGAATGGATGAAGAATACAATGGGCTTCATCCCCTATTTATACTAAATTACTAATTACAAAGAAATTCAAATTCAAAAGCATTCAAATTTGATCTTTGAATTTCAAACATATTTATTATTTAGAATAATTCAAACACATTTGAAAATGCAAGACTAAATTCATTTAACAATCTTATTCTGCTCATCACCCGACCGGCCCAATCTTAGGATTCATTACAAATTCATGCTACAGCTCTCTTTTTTTCTCTTTTTTTCCCAATATGGTGTAACTCTGCCTCATTTGTGTGTCCTTATCAAGAAATATATTTCTATGCCGGACAAAACCTATCATGTATGACATATAGTATAGCAGATAACCGAAGTAAGCCTCTTATCAATTATACGTGCTCACCGAACTTTTCCAAACTTTGATACAACATTTTTACTCCAAGTTCTCTACAAGAACACATTACCGTAAAAACAAAAGAATACAATTTGAGTACAAATACTTTACTTAGGCTCTACTTTCGCAGGAAGTCCGTATCCACCGCTATAATCAAAAGCATCAATGTCACTAATCTCCTTCCTCGGAAGAATGTCACTGTAAGGATGTCGGGGCTCAACCTTCGAAGCTCCGAACTCTGTTGCAGACGACGATGCAGAAGTCGCGTTCGTATTGATTCCATCGTTGTGTAAAATGGTTTCAAGGGCCTTCACGACGTCGCTCATCATTGGCCGGTCCGCAGCTGTTTCTTCAACACATTGCATGGCCAGCTCCAAGAACGCTAACAACCCTGATTTTGCTGTGTTCCTGATGTTTGGATCCATCATTTCCCTCAGCCCGTAATGCTCTTCGTCGGTCTTGTCCATCCTCGTCCTCACCTCTCTGACGACGTACTTCCCTTTCTCTATGGGTTGTCTTGCGGTGATCAGTTCAAGCATCACGACCCCGAAACTGTACACGTCGCTCTTTTCTGTAAGCTGTTGGCTCATGTAGTACTCTGGATCCAAATAGCCCTGCAAATTGAGGTTTGATTTTTACGAGAATCAAGGCATTATCAAAGGAGGAGCTCCTACATAAAGATGAATCTTAATCGCTTGATACATCAATCTTAATGATCAAGAATCAAGTGTGTAGTGACCCTTACTTGTAGATAAGTAAGGTTGATTACTACCATTACTTGGTACACAATTTACAGAGTATTTTTTTTTATATCAAAGGAGCAGCATTAGATTAAAGTGCACAACGCGTAAATTGACCGTCATACTTGATCCAAAGACTAGTTTTTCAGGTCATGGGTTCAGGTGTATATCAACCTTCCTTCGTTCCATATTTATCCGATAAGTGACTCAGACTCACATGTGAAGTTTAAGAGTCTGGATCTGTTAGCCCACTTGTTAGCCCATTAGGAATTATTGTCTGATCATCCTAGATGTGGCCTACCTAAACCTCATACGTGCAACCACCATACTTGACCAAAAAGACTAGTCTTTCGGTCATGAGTCCGAGGTAGATATATCAGTCTATCAATCTTTCTTTTATCACACATTTATCTCATATTACTCATATACAAACTCAGACCCCAACAAACAGGATCTCACTTTCACAGGAATAAGCTTAAACGGTTTTTGGATATATATTTTGTGGGAGTGTTACTTACTAGTGTGCCTTTAACTTGAGTTGAGACATGTCCTTTTGCGCTGTCTGATACCAGCTTGGACAAGCCAAAATCTGCTACTTTTGCTGTCAATTTTTCGTCTAGTAGAATGTTTGTTGACTTGACATCTCTGTGGATTATAGGAGGATTCGCGAGCTCGTGGAGATACGCTAGTCCTCTGGCTGAGCCTAGAGCTACTCGGAGCCTCTTCTTCCAGTCAAGATGGATGCCGGATTTTCCTGTTAATTGTCAATGCAATGAGTGAAAACTATGTGATCTCACCTAAAATCATATGTTTAACGAGAAATTGCATAAAAATACCCTGAATCTTTTAGTTGGTACAATTCAGGTCCTCAAACTTTGAAGGAGTGCAACTCGAATTTATGATATTTTTTTTTAAATGCATAGTTATCAACGACATTTAAAAATAAATGAAAATGTTTATTCGAAATACTTAACATTACACTTAAAAATAAAATCATTTCTATTTCTATTTATTTCATAATATAAAATATTCTCATCTATTTATATATTTATAGATACGTTTTTATTTTATTAATACAAAAGTATTCAAAACTATACTTAATCACACCTATTTTTATCTTATTTTATAATTCAAAGGTAAAACAGGAATTTAAAACAATTGGGGGTAACATGCACTTTAAAGTTGGCGATTTCAATATGCACCAACTTAAAAACTCCTAGCATATTTGTACAACTTCCCTTTTGTTTAACTCTATGCAACAGTTTAAGCACACAACTAAATTCAAATCATACCTGTGAGGCTCTCTCTTAGTGTTCCATTAGGCATGAACTCATAGACCAGCATTTGTTCTCCTTGTTCAAAACAAAAACCCACAAGAGCAACGAGATTCTTGTGGTGAACTCGGGAGAGCAATTCAATTTCAGTCTTGAACTCATGCCCACCCTGCGTTGATCCTTGCTGGGCACGCTTGATTGCCACTAGGTGTCCTTCGGGCAACACTCCTTTATAGACCTGGAGAGGACAAAGAACAGAGATCACTAGGAAGCAAATTTAAGTCAGTGATTGTTGACATGCTGAATATTCACCTTGCCGTATCCTCCAGAGCCTATCTCATTACTTCCAGAAAAATTGTTAGTGCACTTCTTGAGGTCATCGTAAGAGAACCATCTTGCTCCCTTCAATTGTGGTGCACCTCCACTGTCCTTGCCACTGGGCGCCCAAGATGCTGTAACAAAGGAGCATAAGTTATGGGTTAAATACCGATAGTTATTGCGTACCATATGTTTTTGTACATAAGTATCGCTAACTTTAGCACGTTATTTATAATTATGTTAAACTTTCAAAAAAAATTGTAGATAGTTTTTTTTCCCGTCAAATATGACGAAAATGCTCTTCATTCTGATCGAAAAAAAATACCATTTTGTCTTTCTAATTGTTTCATCTTTTCAGGAGTCTTTTACATCTAATTAATCAGCAGTTTTCCACGTCTAATCAATATGTTTTTGGTAGTTATGAAGTTTCTTTTTTTGAAATTGGGGTCCATGATATTTTCATCATTTTGTAACGAAAAAGAGTTAAATTTAGCTGGATGTCAAAGTTTAAATTTAGAGATAGTTACGTGCAGAAAAAGGGTATAGTATGCGAGAGCCGTCAATTTTAACTTGGCAATTAAAAAGATAAATTGGTTATGCGTATGTATACCAAATGGCCTGCTTAACCCAATTGCTCTTTCTGCGCGTTTCTTCTGCCAAATAGCATAAATTGCTAACCCAATTAGCCCCAGAACCAGAAATGCACAACCAGCAGCTATCCCAGCAATGACACGAGAGTTGAGAGAAGCTTGTCCATGTGTATCTGAAAGAGACGTGTTCTTAGGCCAATAATCATATTGCAGATCAGCATTGAAAATGCACATGTAAGTGAAGATGTAATCGAAGTCTTACCTGGGAACACATAAGGCAATGCAATGAAGTAATAAGGTCCAAATTCCGGAGGAGGCTTATAGGTCTGATTAGTCAGTTTAAACCCAATTCCTTGAACTTCAGATCTATTGAAATGTTGTCCTGTAGGTGGAAAGAGTTCGAGCTGCAACTGAAGATAATCGTCCCTATTAAAGAAGAGGTTCTGGAGGGAAACTGAGCCCGGTGTAAGGTCCAGCTTCACCCAGAGACTCATTTCAAGTGAATGAAACTTGGTTGCATTGGATAAGGACCGGAACTTGGGTCCTCTGAAGTACATTGTTCCTGCATATGGATAAGCACATTCACAGCTCTGAGGACTGACTTTTTGATCAGGTGGACAAGATTTACTTGCACAGTTGGCAAGATTGGTTGAATAAGGCTTTGTGTTCTCTTCTTGCAGCTCACAGTAATTAGTATTTGAGAGAGCAGTAGTGCATACCGGATTGCCTATTAGACTGAAATAATAGTATGCATATTATCAGGACAACGACAACATTGTCGAGATGAAGAATGAGGTTGACGAGTCTTACATTAGCGTGTTTGTATATTCAGAACTCAGTGTTACTGAGGAAATCTTGTTATTCTGTAGATCAATAATCTCTAGTTCTGGGCTGATGCTATCACCCATGTTCAAAGTGGCATTAAATGCATTGCTCCTCAGCTTCCTGTCAGAATTTGGAAAGAGCTGGTTCAACAATTTTGGACTTCTACAATACAAGAGTACTTCACAAAAAATAATTGGGTTAATTGCACATAGTTATTGCGTACTATAGGTCTTTTGTGTATAGCTATCCCCAATTTTAAACTTTTACATCCAACTGCCTAAACTTTCAGAAAAAAGCACATAGCTCACATGCCCTTGACCCTAATCTAAAAAAAGACTTCATAACTACCAAAAAATATTTTGATAAGACGTAAAAAAATGGTTGTATATGTGTGTAAACAGATGGAAAAGATAGTATTTCCTGAGATTAGGGTCAAAGGCATTTTCGTCATTTTCCGGCGAAAACTGGCTATGTAAAGTATGAAAGTTTAGGTAACTTGATGTAAAAGTTTAAAGTTAAGGATAATTGTTTGCAAAAGACTTATAATACATCATAACTATATTAAGTTAACCTAAATATTCTGATGTCAAATATTTTGGAGTTTGCGGGTCTTACACTTGCTGTAGCTGTGGAGAACTGAAGAGTTTCGATGGAAGAGGCCCTTGAAGCGATCCAAATTCTATAACCCTAAGCATCATATCATCCATATAAAATGACAAAGTGTTCATGGCAATTATAAGCACTTCAAATTTCTGATTTACAGACAACTTACAAAGTGGTAAGTGAAGGTAAGGTTGAGAACCAAATTGGAGCTTCAGATGGATCAAATGTATTGTTGCTGAGGTCCCTGAGAAGATTAACAGATGACCGGAATGTCAATATGACAAGAGCTCAAATCATAACAACTTAGAACCCGAAAAAAACCCATCCTCATCGCACTCACACATAGTTAAGGGTATTCATTCCAGCTAAATTTGGCAGAGGACCTGTCAATTCATTGTGTGCTAAATTCCTGAAGGCCAAAATAATAGTATTAAAAAAAAACAAGAAATCGAAAACGATATACTTCGATAGGTCATTGAGATGATGATTTACATATCACTTCACTGTTAAGAAAATCAAACATAAAAGATCGTAAGAATCAGAGCCACATCTGTTACCCACAATTCATTGATGTTGGTAAGGTTGTTGAGATTCGATGGGACCTTTCCACTCAGTGCATTCCTATCTAGCCGCCTGTTGTAAATAAGAACAATATGCACTCTGGTCAATATCAGAATCAAAGAATAAACGAAAAGATGACAATGAGGCGCATTTTTTATTACTCACAGAACCTCAAGGGTCTGCACAAGGCCTAATGTTGTTGGTATACTTCCAGAAAATTGATTTCCATCAAATAATCTGCCATCGAAAAACCTCAATATCAGTTAACTGTAAGCAGAAAAAAAAAGACAGAAGGATGAACCAATGGGAGGGATCAGCTTACATGTGTATCAGTACCATCTGAGAGCTAAACAATCCGGGCGGGATTTGACCTGAAAGCTGGTTCTTATTGAAATGACTGCATTTTCATAAAAATGTCAAACCTTTTTTATTGGACCATGTCAATTTTGTTCACATTGATAGCTAAAAAGTACTCACAAGTGTTTAGCCTTTAGAAGTTGGTCTAAGCCAGGGGCAGTGGAGGTTGAGACCGGGATCGATCCAGTCAACTTATTGTCAGCCAGGTCCAGCCAGTAGAGCTTTGAAAGCTTACCCAAAGACGGAGGTATCTTGCCAGTGAAATTGTTCGAGTTCAAAGCCCTGAGAAGAAAAGCCGGGTTCAGTACAAAATACATATCCATCAAATCGTAGTAACATGTCAGTTTTGGCAATTCTCACAAGAACGATAAATCTGCAAGATTGCCCAATTCTTCAGGAATGTTACCAGTGAAGCCACATGCAGCCAAGATTCTGGAAAACAAACAACATGTACGATCATTACACAATCATCTGAAGAAGAAGAAACTTGCATATGCAGATTAATCGTCATTGTTGGGTCTTACAGGATGTTCAGCTTCTGCAGATCTCCTAAACCAGGAGTGAGAGAACCGGTAAGATCTCGATTAAAAGACAAGTCCCTTCAATCAAAGTTCAAAAGGAACAAACAAAATTTATAGAGCTTCAATCCAGTGGCAACCATAACAACAACAGTATGATTCAAATGCTCACAAGGATCTCAATTCAGTGAGCCCCCCAATGTCACCACTCAGCTTCCCTTTAAGGCCCATAGTTGATAACCCCCTGAAAAGATAAAACTATGTCACTATTTGCAAAAAATCAAGGATCAGTACACTTAAAAACCATGAAAATCGAAAAGTATGGAACCTCAAGTATGAAATTAACATGATTTGAGTTCCATTGTTCAATACTTGAGCTTCTAATTTTCGATTCTCACGATTTTCACCAAATTGAAGCTCTCAGATCTATATATATATATCTATAAACACTCACAATGCAGTGACCCTTGAACCGTTGCAGGTGACGCCTTCCCAGGGAGTTCCACAAGGATCGTCGGACCTGCCCCAACTCGGCGGCGTGTTTTGCCAGACATCATTCAGAGAGCGAAGCACCACAACTGCGTCGAGAAGACGAAGAGTCTCATGAACACATTCTAGCTAAATCAAACCAGTAATTGCAGAAACAACTAATTGATGAACTAAAAATCAATGTTTAGGTCTCAATTACAGGTGGGGAAAACAAAATCAAGCGATTAAGAACTCGAAGGAGAAGGAGAAGCCTGTTTCGGTACCGTCGCGAGGATCGGTGTCGGAGAAGACGCCGTGAATCGCCGCCGCCACGGAGACGAAGGCCAGAAAGAGGAGAGCCGCCATGGAAGTCCGGAGAAGGAACAACACTCTCAGACGAGCTCAGAGACCACCATTTCCATGGATCTGTGAAGGTTGGTGTTGTGGCGCCAACTTCAGCACCCAACGCCTGTGTAGTGGTGAAGCATAGTGAGTGAGAGAGAGAGAGACAATGATTGTGCCTTGTCTTTCAAGTTAATCAAAAACCCTGGCCCTTCTTCTTCTCCACTACCAACCCAACCATTTTTGTTTTCTTCATGATTACTGTGTTTATGCTTTGTTACTCCAATTCGATCCTATCCTAAAAAATTCTGCTCTCTAATTATTTCATCATCATCATCATCATCAATGGTGTAGCAGTGCCAGAAGTAGCTTTTTGCATTTATTTTCAAACAACCCTACAATATTAATCGGTTACTAGTGAGTAGGTGTTAGGGTCCCACTCCAACCCATTGGTATCATCCTACTTCATTTCATGACAGTCCCACGACTTTGACATTGGCCTGATTTTCTTATATAGTATTTATGTTTGGATTAGATATGTTTAGATGACGTTTGAATAAATGTAACTACGAATATATATTTTAGTTGACGTGTTTTTCACTTATTTATCTAAACTCTTAAACTTACTAAAGAAAATACAGTAGTTTTGAGCGATTGTTTATATTAGGTTTTTCGACACGGAGCATTGAAAAGCACCATGTGCACTGCACATGGCTTTATTTAAAAATAATCCATATGATTTGGGGATTGTTCTTCGAATTAGGGCACGAACCAAAAAAAAAAGGAATGATAGATAGATTGGAGAAGATGGAACATGACATTGGGGGTGTGGTTTGTCTTTTTGTTCCGCTCCACATTTCGTGGACAAACGATAATTCAAGAAGAAAGTATCTCGATTGTGTAAGATATTGGTTAACGTTAGTTATAACTAACGGTGTCATCATTTCAAACCACACCACCATTCCCTCTTCTTTACCCTTAAAACTTACATGCATGTAGTTCATCTCTCAAACTTCAAGCTCTAAAACCCTTAAACCCTTCAGAATATAAAATATTTATTATATCAGAATTCTTACAGAAAATTCAATCCACTATTTTGACCAAGGCCCAAAACAGATTGGGCCGGGCTTGACAGATTTTTATGAGAACACCATATTAACCCCGACCCACTGAATCTGACCACGCCATTGCAAATTGCAATACAAACTGATGTTGACAATAGCTAAGACCCCACCACCACCCTTCAATTGGGGGTATTGAGAAGGACATTGAATGAAGTCACATGGAGTGCCCACCCACCCAATCCATACTCAAAGACCTTTAATGTCCATTACAGTAGCCATGTGCACTCATTATCCCAACTCAATTTCAACCCTATGCCTTCTACTCCAATCTATTTCACTTTTCTTCCCATGCGTAAAAAACACGCTCTAATTGCATTTCCAACGCATAAATAGTAATATGATAAGTGACTACAAGGTGGACGAATTGAGCCGACAATGTTCGCAAAAAAATAACCACATGTTGCATGATAAGTGGCTACAAGTTGGACGAAACTGAACAGACGGAAATCCTTCGTCCAAAATAACATTTTCCATCGATTCGTTCACCGAGCTCACTTGCCGAAGTGAAACAGCTCCAAATGTCCTCATTACCCATTCCCTACAAATATAGAAGGAATGTACAATGCGCATTGAAGACTGCCATCCCCCATCCCAATCCACTACAAAAATAGCGTAGCATATCTCAAACCCGCAAGAAAAATGGCCAGAAACCACCAATCAAGTCTAGGCTGATGAAAGCAATCAAAGACATAACTGTTCACAATCTCTATTGATGACCTAAAATCTTCATTTTCAGCTGGCTTCAATTGATACAATATAAAGAAAAACTACAGTATACTGATACAAATATAATGGAAATCAGTCCACCAAACGAGTCAACCCTACACTCTCCTGATATTTTCCCTCCTTAAAAAATACAAAAACAACAAGAAAGCCGAACCTTACTCTGGAGGGGATTGATTTTTGACCGCTTTCTCAATCAATAACGAATAGCAAAACCAATTAAATCTCTTCAGACAAACATGCACGTAATTATTTGCCATACCTCCAAATCAGGCAACACTCCTTGCACAGTCCATGTTTACTGAACCATATATCTTCGATGGCTTTGCCAGATATTGATTCTTCAGGAGACCGATATTTTTCCATGACTGCTTGGAGTGAACCTGGAACTATCAACACTATCGATTCACATTGCATTGACTCAAGAACAGATCTTCTTGGTTTAAGAACTTCTTCCAGTGATGTCTGTACTCTGGAATTCCCAGGTCGAGCCAGGGTTTCATGTTCCCGTTATAGTGCAGCACAGCGGCTCTCTTGATGGTTTGGGCATCGACTGCGTAGTCATGGCCCAACCCTGACACGGCCCATGAATCATCGAGAGGGTAAATCAGATCCTGAAAGGTCAACAAGCTTGCATGCAATGCAACGGCTTCAGTTGGTCTCTCTCCACTTGTCAACCACTGTTCATGTCAACAACGAGACATCGAGTTAGCTTAATCATGTTTTAACTTTTCTTAATTCATAAACATTTAAAACGTATGAAAAGCTCGGCGGGAATTGATAAAAGGCAGAAAATTTACTAGAAAGAAAAGATTGCGCTCATCTATCTCTTTCATTTTTGGTTGGGAAGGAGGCAACACCCAAAATAGAACAAAATAGCATATTCACTAAATAACTTGTTGTCTACTCTTACCAATCTCTATAGCACTATAACTTTTTTTTTGGAGAAATTGCTTTAAACCACCCTTTTGAATCGCCCACTTTTGAACAAAATTTGAACTTTAAACTACCCTTTTCAACCACTCGATTACATGAGGTAAAATAACATAGAGTGTTTCTTGACTCAAATGAATTGTGAAAATAAACAAGTTCAGGTCAGAACTATATTCAAACAAAAGGGTAGTTTAAAGTTCACATTGTGGCCAAATGTAGTTTTCCGTGAGTAAACGATTCAAAAGGGTAGTTTTAAGCAATTACCCCAAGTATATAATCTAAGTAAAATAAATAACAATCACCTGTTTTACCAAACTTCGGTAAGTTTCACTGAGATCCAACTCTCTCCACCTGACCAGATCAATTATATTCAATCCAGACATCCAAGCACATGAATCTTTGTTGAAACCGTGTTTACCCATGTACCTCCTTAGCTGACCAAATCTCACTGAGCAAAACTGCACGGCACCATTTACTTTCCTATTCATATCAAGGCTCCATAAGTCTGACAAGTCTCGCTGGACAACAACATCATCATCAAGGACAACTACTTTCTTCAGGTTGGGGAATATCACAGGTAGGAGATAGTGTGAATGAGAAAATATAGACATGTATTTTGTCTTCATATGGGTTGTGGGTTGATTATCATTAAAGGAAACACGAAACTCCTGAGGCAAGGAAAGTTGTGATGAAGTTGACGTTTGACTGTCAGGACTGAGATGTTCAATGTTTAGCACTTCTACTGCTGCGTCCTTGAAACTATTTCTGAAGAACCAAAATTTCATTGCAAAGTAGTTTTGTGCATCTGTCAGCACATGAAAGACTTGATTCCCACTTTCCTGAAACATTGACGTCCAATCAATTATGCACTAATACAAAATTAACATGTAGAAGCTGCTTGAAAAGAAAGTGGTTTATACATACCTTAGCATGCATGACAGTCGAATTGATTACTACGGATGTTGCGAGTATGTTATTGGAAAATATAACATAATGCTGCAATGAGGGATCGGACAATTTCTCAGTCGGGAGCTCTGTATCTTGTGAAGATGATTTGAAATGTTCCACAGTTAGTCCCATAAAAAGGCAATGCAGACTCTTCGGCATTGTCTGGACTGCGAGCTTAAAAAGGAAGGCACTCTGCTTCATGTGGAAGTCAGCTTCGTCCTCGGTCATCTCATATATCTGTCTCAGCTTCTTGTCAACATTATTACAGTCCACAGGGAATAATTTTGCTTTGGCTGTCACAGCCTGTAACCTCTTTAGTTTCTTTTCAGTGCTGATGCAAACAGGTGAAATTATGTTCAGAGTGTGAATGGGTAGATTGTATCTTGTAAAGCAATTGATAAGGCATTTCATTATAATTGGTTGGAGTCCTACCCAATGTGGACTACAAGTTACATAGCCAACTTATATATTCACAAGATATTAGTTATTTTATTGTTATGCAGCACTGTATCAGTTACTTTGAAGAAATTGTTAAAGAAAGATGAACAAATGTGAACAGAGAAATGACAAAATCACAAGCTAAAAATGCAAATTACTGAATCGTTTATTCGGTAATTCAAACCATAAATCTCATAACCTGGTCTTGGAATAGGCAACATTGCTAATGCAAGTAGAGACTAAACTAGTAGTCCTTTGTTAACCTACGATTTTTTTTCATGAGCTCTTCCCATGTGACATTTTACACTTGGCTATCACATTGGCAGGCTAAATATAACCGTTATTTAATTAATTGGCGAAAATTAGGGAAATACCGCAAATTTATTTCACTTACAGTGGTGGAAGATCTGCATCTGTTATAGTGTCACTGAGAACACGCTCCACGTCTTGAATACTTTGCTTCATTTCACGAGACAACTTATCTTGTTTTGGAAGTTTTGCAATAGTAGGGAAGTATGATCTAGCCACAAAAAGACTGTCCTTCAAATTCTTTACCATTGAGTCTTTCATTTCTTCTTTATGTTCATGATGCCAGATACAGTAGCTTCCAAACTTTGTTTCACAAGCCGTTTCACTTTGATCCACAACACCTTTGACACGTTGCCTAACACCTTTCACATGTTGACTAGTATCAACAGTGCCAACTCCAGAATACTGTGTTGAGTCCAAAGTTTAGCACAGGCCACACAAGGACTAAAACTAAAGAGCAAGTTAACGAAATAAATTCCAGCAAACTCAGATGCATGCGTACATTTTTAGTTGGAGGTGAGCGTGGCACAAGTAATATCGGGGGCACAGGAGCCTCTGCATATAAAGGGAAAGAGAGAGTTATAATAGAGATTATTTAAGATGAAAGCAGAAATACCTTTCAGGTACTTGATAAATAAGTCCAATCGTACCTCTCTTTTGTTGGCTGGAATTGTCCGCCTTCTTTTCCATGGTCTTATTCTTAGCATCAGAAAAGTTTGTAAGCACATCCTGCAAGAGTATTAAATACAAGTGAGGCATAGCCTTAGATCCATGGACAAAAGCACGATAACTATGCGAGACTGAAATGGAAACTCACCCATTAGTGTGCTAGTGCTACGATTAGTTGAAGTACATTCATTAATTTGAATTTAGTGTTTAAGCTTAAAGCGGCCTCTTAGCTCAAATGTACTTTGAGTAAATAAGTAATACTGACTTTCAATAAGACATTGTGCACACACAACACAATATGTCTGTAAACTAAGCCACTGCTCCTAATTACCCATCATCAAGGAGCTGGAAAAACTTATGGGATATTCCACTACATCAGATTCACTACTTGTTCAAGCAGTTGATTTCAACTTCCCCATGGCTGTATATGACCACAGTGTATTTAACCCACCCATAAAGTCTATCCTCTTCTGAACAAGTTGAGAGTGTGTTGGCCATGGCACACTCATAAACTTGAGGGCCAAATTTGAGACGAATATCGGATGCAGGGGAAATTATTCTATGATGCTTCTTCGTGGCCCTCCCCCCCCCCCCCACAACAGGTTCTCCGA
>JAYMTN010000146.1:0-20894 GCA_036897425.1 Erodium trifolium
CTCATTATGCGATCTGAAAGGCTTCCATGGTTTGTCCCAATACGCATTGCCCTTCCATACTTCTTACATTTCTCAACAAGTGGAGTAAAAACCTGGTGTAATAAGAAAATAAAAAAAGTTATTTCATAATAATTGATTGTGTGCTTTTTTTAGGCAAGTTCTACTTCTGGGAAAAATAGGTCTTTCTTCGTATGAGGAAGACAAAAAAATAACCATTACAACTGTCAGAGTTACATAAATGACTTAATATTGCTCTGTTAAGAAGTCCAGTGGTTAACGACAAGTAGAATTGACATTGAAATACGCTATCATCTACTTGAGTTTCTATACAATCTCATAGCATGAAAAGATCCTGTATGTGGACCGCTGCTATTTAACAGAATTTATATGGTACATTTTTTTAGAATGAGACACGGATCAGTTTCCTCTTTCATCTTCCTACAATGCATGCATTTTGATGTCATATTTTCTACTGCTGAAAAGGATTTAATGTCAAGAAACAAACAAAAAAACTAATTCCTTAAAGCTTTTGTAATTATGCAAAAGTGTAATAAGATGTTTTTAAGGGACAAACGTGTGTAACCTGCTCAATATGCTCAAGTTCTTTCTGGTAGTCGTCATCTGTATACTCTAATGTCTCAAACTGAGCCCGCCTATCAGCTGCAATGAAACCACCTTGTTGGATCCAGATAATTCGATTCAAATCTATCTGATAAAAAAATAAACAGGGGCAGTCATATACCAAAATTTCCAGGGTTGACACGGATTTTGTCAAAGCATTCAGCCACTCGCAAGGCAACAGAGGGAGCAAAATGGATATCTGCCACTAGGGGGATATTGTAACTGCACAGAAAGAAAATTAGTGAGATAACGTGATTCACATACAAGATATAAACACCAGATAAACTTCAAGAAGAGTAAACCCACTTTTTCTGCACAAGCAAATTTTTTATCTCAAAACAAGCATCTGCTTCCTTCTTCCCTTGAACTGTAATTCGAACAAGATCTGCTCCTTTGTCAGCTATTTGCATTACCTGACAACATAAAAAGCAGTTAACCAGATGAAGCATCCCAGAAAACCTATCAACAAGAAGATAATAGCACTTCAATCATATCCATTTGTATAAGAGTTTCAACATGCTAAACAACCTTAGGATTTATTTCAAATCAAAATCACCTGTTTGCTTAGAAATAGTCTATTTTCTCATCAACTGTAATCTTAACCGCATGTGCTGAATATAAATTTGCGCAAATTGTGTGATGCTTTGATTATATTAGAGTTTAGAAGAGCTAAATGTTCAGTTCTTTCACATACAATGAGCTGAAAGAGAATGAAAGAATAAATTAAGAAACCTGTTCAACTGTTCCAGCAACATCCTTGGTGTCAGTCGTTGTCATTGTTTGAAGTCTAATAGGATGCTCGCTACCAAGAGCCACATTTCCAACCATCACCGTCCTCGTTTTCCTCCTCACCGTTTGGTGAAGAGATTCACAATACTTTTGTCTTGGAACTACATCCAAACAATTACTCATCAGATACAAAATCAAATTCTCATAAACATGTTGGAAAAATATGTTCAATTAGCTAGCAAAGATTCCACATCCATGGACTGCATGAAACGAAGAATTATGGTTTTAAGAAATTCAGATAATTACAAAAGCATACCTAAAAGAGGGCTTCCTTCAGAGGATGGCCGAAGCTCAGCAGTATCTTGACCCGTGTTTGAGTTCCTGACCATGCACACTCTTGTTCTCCTAGACTTGACCCTTTTCAGATCAGATAGTCTCACAAAGTCCGTACTCTTCGCGAACCCTAAGCCAGAGTCCCTTGCCTTCAAAGCCCCAAATGAAGCGGGAACAGTTCCTGTAGTTGCCATTTCCACAGCTCCCTGTCTTCAACCTACACTGATGTGCGAGAAAATGGAACATATCAGCAAAAGGAAGCTCAATCACACCAATTCTCATAGCAAACAACAAAAAGTCAACTCCTGCAACCACTCGAATTGGTGAAATTGACTTCCAATCTCTCCCAAACGACCAGAACTTTTGGATGAAAAACCCGCCAAATTACAAAACCGTTCTTCCTAATTTTTCTCGGAAACCAAACAAGTTTACTCTCCTACTAATTTATCAAACGAAACAGTAAATTCATGATGGGAAGCATTATAAATTCACCAGATATATCACAAGCAATGATCAGCTAGAACAGTTCCGACTAGAAATTTCCAATAAGCAAGTACCAAAACTTATCGGAAACAGATGCAAGAGCTTTTTGGAAGAAAAAAACAATTGGTGACAAGCTCAAAACCAGAGTGAGCTCGAGCACTGCTTTATAGTACCTTGATTTCCTGAAGAAACGAAGGTGGAGCTCCAGAAGATGAGTGCAATGGAAATGGAGATCCCGAATCGAGACCGGAAAGGGAAGGATCTGGAGACGAGAGCTGATGTTGGGTAGGAGAAGATTCAGAAACTCTGCATGTGGACTTTGTAGCGCGACTACATGACAAAAATGTGTTTTCATGAGCATCTCCTTTTATCCCCGCCCGGATACGCCTAACAGTATTAATGCACTAAAACATTTAAAAACTTATTTATGGTTTTCCTATTTTGCACCCTCTAATGGTTTTTATTCTTCCAATCGGCCCAAGTTTTATGTTCTCTTTCACTTGTGCCCAATTTGGGAACTTCCCTCTCATTCAAAGAATATACATTTTTTAAATAAGTTTTCGATGTAGTTAGCAACAATAAGAGAGTATATCTCTCATTACTGGAATTTAAAATAGGCCTCATTCTTTTTCCTTATTATGAAGTTCTTTTTCTTGCTTCTTCCCATTTAGCTCTACTTGCTGTGTTGGTATCACTTAGTAGGTGATTTAGAAAAAAATCTTATAGGAATGTGTTTATGGGAGGATGTATGTTTATAGGGCGAATTTTCATCTGTATGCGCACGGATTTGGATTTTCGTGATGTACGACCCACTCGTGACAAATAGAAATATATGACGGATATTTTTCACAAAATATGCGAGTGGATCGGGTCCAATCCGTGTAACCCTCAAACTGTATACCAAAACCTAAGATAGAAATTATTTGTAGGAAAAACTAACATCATCCCTTGATTCAAACAATTTTCTATCACATATTACATTACAAAAGTACTACACTTGATTTTATTACATAAATATTGATTTCACACATGCAATTGGGTCAACTAGTATTGGATTTTGTAGTATAGCTCGTTGGACTCTATGTATTAAATTGAGTTTGCTACCATATATGAGCGAGTAGATCATTCACGAATCTATCTACCACAATCCACAATCCGTCTATATTGTTGTGGATCAATAAAATCCGATTCACCACTCATACGCGAATCTATAACAGATGAGTAGCGAGTTGGGCGAATAAACAAACAGAACGAATTACCTAACATTTTTGAGCACATGTAATCTCACCTACCTACCAAAATTTAAGTCATTGTCATAATAGTACGTGTGAAGAGGTCAAAATAGTTCTGCTACTATTTGGTCAATAAAAAGATATATACGAATGTAGAGATTCTGGTCAATAGAATTAAAAGTCAAAGAAATACTGCCTAGAATATTAAGGGCTTAACTGAAAAGAAAATACAGAAAGAGGGCAAAAGGGGAAATAGGAACTTTACTATTGGGTGGATTGAGAAAGGGGGATCTTTAGTATTACCGGTACATAATATTCTTCCCACCGGGTGCCAAACCGCTACTTAAATATCCAGTTCCTCGCTGTCACTTGATAAATGTTGGGCAGTACAGTATAGAGCATGTGCTTACTTACACTACTAAATGTATTGTTTCAACGTGTAACGCACCTTTAATAGAATAACCTGCACCGAAATAGTTAATTACTTGTCCTGAAAAATAAAAACGTTTTGTTTTGTTTTGTTATTTCTTTTAAATATTAATAGAAACTTAATTTGTTATATTAAATAAATACCACGTTCACAAATTACTTAATTAATATTTTAGTGATATATTAATATTAGAATTTAGAAAGGTGATTTCACTCAGATTCTTCAAAAAAAAAAAAAAATCATCTCGAAGAAGTTGAAATCCACTAACCTGAAGTGAACTATAAACATAACTTTAATAGATTTGAATAAAGTCAGTTTGGCAAGGGATAATTAACTTCAGCTAAAATAAATGTCTTTGAATATTAGCGTTGCAAACAATTGTATAGTATTAAAAATAACAAGTACCAAAGCATTTTGTTTATAGCTAAACCTAATAATAATAATAAATAGTTACACTAACTACATTGTATAAAGTACAGAAAGTCATCATTGCCCAAACGCATACAGCAATTCAAAAAATTCATGAACAAACTTCACAGAAACTGATGCTGCAGAGCACGGCAAGGCTAGTATTATCAATGTAAGGGTACTATTATCTTCTTGTCAAAATGTTCCATTTTCAAATCCGAAATGTCTGTCACGAAACATTTCAACATCCTAACAAATGTGATCAAAGCTAAACAACAATGATAATTTGGATACCAAGTCAGAGAAAAGAAACATTTTGAATATTATGTTTGAGCAAAGTGAGTAGAAAGTGGAAAATAATAAAAACTTTCAAACAAAAATGTCAGCGCCACATCAACAATTTAACAAGATCATAGCTAGAAAAGATTTTGGATATAAAATTCGAACAAAAAAATGATATATAAGCAGCAATTCTGAAAATTGTTTCTACATACACAGTAGTTTCATTTCTCTGTGAAATATTACGGATCAGAGAGAAAGACAGGGAATCAACAAAAAAACAAGGAGCTGAATACTAACCTCTATAGTTGTATGCAAAATACTTCCTGAACATCCACATATTCCATATATCAGATAACAGCTGAATATGATCCCTTCTATAGGTGTACGCCCTAATCATCAACATATTCCATATTGGATAATTTTAAGTATTTAGAAGAAGCGACAACGGTACCACATAACTACGCTTTCTTGTAATCCTAAACTATCTTCTGCAGCGACACAAGGTGGTTACACTGCTCGGCAAACAATATCTTCCGATCAGGGTATGGGATTGTACTTGATGTGTTGCATAGAAATCGATCAACTGCCATATTCCAAGACAGCTTAATAAGATACTTGAAGTAAAGATAATCACTGTACCAATACATAAATGTTAACATCTACTCCCTCCTTTCCAAAATACAGATCTCATTTTACTAACACAGATGAACCAATATAAATATCAACATTCCTATTCAAGAAGTTAGTTCTGATATGAATTAGTTACAACTACTTTGAGTGTAAAGTGTAAACACATGTGAGGAAAGTCAAAAGCTCATTCCCCTCATAACAAAAAGTCATATAGTAATTATTTTAGGATGGTGGGAATATTAACTATTGAACAGGTTGTTGAATATTGTAAAAAAAAAAGTAAACACATAATGATACGAGAAAATAAGATTGGAAAATACCAGTTTGTAAAATAGTAGTGACAAACATATTGCCTGAAGTATCAGCTCATTCCTCTAGAAGAGAATGTCTTTCAAGAATTGCAACAGTTTCATCCTTTGCACTGCAAACACAAGGCACAACAGAGTCAATTCTTAAAAATGAAAGGCTCAAGCAGAGGTTCCAGTTAGATTAGCCAAAACTACCAAAAGTCAATATGGACAAAGCATTTTTCCACACTCTTTCATTATCATGTAATAATGTCCTCAGCAAAGTCAGCATACAGGCTCTAAGTATCCAAATTAAAAAGGCTTTCTCTCCTGGTCCAGTGCGTATTAATATATGCCTAACTCAGACCAAATGTCTTCATTACCATCTCGCCAGCTTTGCACTTTATTAATACATTACAGAAGAATTTCATATTTAACTATTTACAATAAAACAGTACCCCTGTAGATGTAAGAACGTGACACAATTCATGTTATATCATATAGGATGCTTTAAGATACATAATTAAGCAATAATGAAGTACATGATAAGTCTATTATAATAAAAATCCATCGTAAATGGAGATAACTCACCTCCCAGGCCTTAGAATCTTGTACTTCCCTTGCCCAGTGAGGTCAACAACTGTTGACCCTGCACGTCCTGCTGGAAGCACACCACTGTCATAAACATATGCACAGTGTTCCCAGAGATTCTCGAAATCTTTGATGCATACGCTACTTGGTTGCCCACTCAGGTTAGCACTAGTGAGGGCCAGGGCACTACCTGAACCACTGGCAATTACCCTGATAAAGTCACAGTCGGGCACCCGGACTCCTATACTATCTAATCCCGGGTTCAATGATTTCTCAAGCATACTTGAGTCTCCTGAGAAATATCCAAGTCCAATTTTAGACTACATACAGTAAGTGTGATGAATGTAAACCATTCACAGCATGTAGTCTATCAATCTTCAAGATTACGCTTCTATTTGGCAGATTAAAAAGGCAATTTAAATCTTCAAGCACTAAATAGTCTCTTTCTTTTTCTGCAAAGCATAAAGATACATACCTCGCCTTAGTACAACAGTGACAGGTCCGGGAAGGAGGGAACCTAGCAAGCCATGAGGCAAATGGTCTGTTACAGCAAAACGCTTTATTTCGGACACATCCCCAACACAAATTGCAAGAGGGCTTGTATGTTTGCGTCCTTTGATCTCATATATCCTATTAACCGCGTCCAAAGAGCTGCGTTCGGGACATCAACAAGCCATGTATTAACACAGAACACAAATATAGCATAGATAGAGCACACACTATGTTATTGTACAGCGCAGAAAACTTTTCTCACAGAACACTTTGACTTGAGAACTTGTAGAGCACTGTCCATCATGGCTATAAGATAAGCATAGATCTTATCTTCTAAACCTATGATAGAGCAGCAGACAGTTATGTTTTCTAGGTTCTCGTGAATGGAGGCTAGACAAAGAACTGAGAAATCGGCTTCACAAGATGTTACTGACAGGAAGTGTTCAAGTTCCAGTTACATAAAGCATGTGATATTGTTGCCCACAAATTTAGCAATCTCTTACATCAGGCCATGCCCTAACCAAAAACTTAGCAATTTGTTAGAGAACGTGCTCATGCTTAGTGCTCTCTAAAGCATACTCACCACTAAAACCCTTCTCAACAAAAATGCCCATCTAATGAATTCCACATGTTATTCACTCCAGTCTAAATTCATGTACCGTGCCAACGGAAAAAATATCATAACTTCATGTCTGTTACAGAAACATCATTGTTACCACACATGGCCTTTATTAACGTCAAAGGAACTAAGATGATACTCTAGAATCTAAATGCAAATGAGGGGGAAAGCCAAATTAATTGCAAAGCTTTCAGAGGAGACAATAACATTATGATGGCATGAAAAAGTCTATTATAACTAGCCGACTAAATGGTAATCAGAACTAACAGTACATGAAGCATCCACAGGTCTTGTAACTTTCATCCCCTACTCTTCTCTATTCAATCAGCAACAATAACAGAGTTTCATGTACATGATAACAATCAGAGCAACGTGAAATTAGGGAGATTGCAATTAGTGAAAAGAACACTAATTAACTATAAACAAGCCAACCCATAAGCAATCACTTTCCAATTTGCAGCACCATTACAATATACAGAGTAAAACTTAGATGAATTGAAAGAAAACGCATAAAACCCAACACAGGTACAAGGAGCGAGAAATGGCATACCAAGCATCGCAAGCAAAACCGTAGAGCGTATCAGTGGGAACAGCAATGACCTTGCCGGCCTTAAGAGCTTCAATTGCCTCCGGGGCGTGAACTTCAGTAGCCGGACGAACCGCTCCCAGCTTCGCCTCCATCCCCACAACATCAGAATCCTCTACACTCAGAGCCATCTTGTTGCGAACCACACCTCTCAGTCTACTGTTCCGATTCAGCAATGTCACGAACCCGGCCTTGGCTGGAGGACCTAAAGGCCACACAACCTAGCTGGCTTTGTGAACTTCAAAAACAGAGAGAATCAGAAAATTAGCAGTGGCTTAGAGAGGCACCTCTGAGATGAAGACGATAGCTAAGTAGAGGCAATCTTTCCGCAATTCGTGCTGGAAGATTCATTGCTTTCTGCTCCGCAACTACGCAAGTAGACGGAGGCCCGAGGTCTCGGGCAGAAATTCTCAGTGTTACGGGCAACCACCGGAGACAAAAATGACACCCGACCCGACCCGATAGAATTAATAATTTAATAATAATATATCAGTTTTTTTTTTCTTTCTATTTTAGGCTAGAATAGAAAATTTAGAGAACATAGCTGTTGAACACGTGCAATAAGAAGATACAAATAGAAGAGGGTTTAGTACATACCTGGATAATGAAAAGGAAGGGCGGCCAATCTCTGCTGCAGAGACTTAAACCCTATCTTCAGATTAAGAGGAGACTCACTGTAGAAGAAGAGTTCGTATGGAGCTTATGTAACTGGTCAGTGTCTAACGGGCCTGTGCGGATCAGGCCCAATGTTCCTCGGCCCAAGTATCACTGGAATTTAAATCATTTTCCTACTTGTTTTTATCCGTTTCTATCGATTCTGCTTGCAACATTTGCAGGCTTATATGGGTTGAGACCTCCTACAGTGGAGGCGAATTAAGAGATCGATTCGGCGTCGAAACTTGTTAATAAAATTAGGATCGATTTAGTGGATTTTGTAGTGGAATGTCTGATTCGATGGATCGAATCTATACGTGTAAGAAGAAGATTCGTTGGGGAGGAGAGAAAGAATCAGAAGAAAGAGTGAGACAAAGATAAAGTGAGAATTGGTTTGAGAGAGAATCGTCGTCTACAGCTCAGAAGACGTCGAATCACCAAGAGAGAGCGACAGGTCAGAAAATCCATTTTTTTCTCCATTTTCGACACCAAATCGATCTCCACAATCGCCTCCATTGTGGAAGGTCTAATGAACGGTCAAACCAAGACATGATAGAAATGGGACTGCAACCCACATTGTTCATACTGATTCTGACACGTGATTTGACTTGACCATTTGTAAGGAAATCATTTCCAGACTCCAAAGTAAGATCAGATTTCGAATTCATTATACACACATACTCCATTTGTGCAAAACAACACACAATTACTCATGTATTGATTATATTTATCAATCCCAAACCTGTGAAACAAACGTTAACATCAATCTTTAACATCCACGAGAAGTTCCTACATTATCAGCTTCAACCTGCTGTTGGTTGTTCTGCTGAGGACCCGTCTGGGATGAATTTGCAGTTTCCGTCAACTGTTGGAGTTGTCTGGTCACATGGGCGTGATGCTCTCGAGCTATCCATCTTCTTCTACATCGCAAGAACTCCACTAAAATGGAACTTCCACTCATTGAAACTCCACATCCTGCAAATGTTGCAAGCAGAATCGATAGGATGGCTTTTACATGCACCTGCATACCAACCAATCAAATAAACACTCGTAGTAAGAACAATATTGCTTTGCTCAAATCAAATACGTGCACAAGAATAGATTAATAAGAACCTTACCAATGCATAAAAAATATGTGCAAAGAGAACGATCATAGCAAATTGAATCGTTGCATATACCCAGACGAATCTTCTTTTGACTGAACAAATATTTCAAGAGATTTTAGTCAGAAAAGTTGGGTACATCAAGTCATTTATGCACCCAATTATAGTACCAGTTTCCATTGTACATTTTGCATAAAAGTTTCGAGAATTATTTAAAATATGCCATTTCTCAATAAATGTCGCCATCATACCCATGGTAGATGAGGTCATCGACGATATGAGCCCTAGTACACATGAGAATGGAAGAGATATAGCAATTGCACTGGCACCCATTTCACCTACCTGCAGTTTTTTAAAACCGGCATGTTACCAAGATCATATAAGGATAAGTTCATTCCAGTGTGTTTTTGAATAAAGAAATTGCTAAACTTACCAGGAGCTGCTCAAGAAAACAAAAGTATGCAAGCATGCTGATAATGACAAGCACGGGCACTTCCTGCCAAACCCTGATTTTAAAAAAAATCACCAGTTAAGTCTCAGAAGATAACGTGCGTTGATTTTGAAACACTATTGCATGGTGACCTGATAGATATTTCAGATGAACTTGCCTGTATACATCAATATCAGATTGAATACGCCGAGGTCGGGTACTTTGCATTCGTAAGAGAGTAACGGGCAAGTTCTGAACCTCTTTATTGCACACATCACATGTCTTGTTTCCTTTGATGCTAAACCATTTGATAGCACAATCTTTGTGGGCCAAAGCAAGTTCACCTTTGCAGCTGCACTCCATCTTGAGGGTTTCACCTCCTTCATTCAATTCAACCAGGCAAATCCTACAAACAGCTTCTTCTTCAGGTATGTCCTCACCTTCAGCATCTTCATTTTGATCTAAACCGAGGGCCATTACACTACCATAAGATATTGGTTGACAGTGAAGAAATTAGGGATATTGGCAAAAAACTACCTTGTACTATGGTAGTACCTTATCTTCAAATCGTTGCGGGTTGTGACGCTGAACTTTTATTTTATTTCATTGTGCGTCAAATTGTTCCGAAAATTTTGCCCGCGAAACTTGAACTTAGAAAAGTAAAAAAAAAGTCCAAAATTTGATTAACTTGACTAGGTTAGTAAAATGAAAATTTTAATTATGATAGTAGAACTTGAAAACCACCAAAAAATTGATTTCGTGCATTTTTCGTTTTAAATTTTAATTATTTAAAATTTGAAGGGCAAGGTCTTCATTTTATAATAAATTGACACAAAGTGCAACAAAGTATAAGTTTAGGGCCACAACCCGCAATGATTTAAAAATAAGGGTACTAACACGTAAAAGTATGTTCCAAGGTATCTTTCTGCCATTATCTCAATAAATTACGCAGTAAAAGCCTGTAATTTGTTTCCACATAAGCCTTACCAGTAGCTGGAGTCACATTTGTGATTGTGCCATCTACTTCATTCGTTCTAGGAGTTGATACAATTACTCGGAAAAACGAATCCATTCTCTTCAACCTTACTTCTTTATGGTTGATAGGGACTGAGAGGGAACGAGACATATGCTTGAGTGCTCCTTTCCTCTGCAAAAGGCAAGAACGATATACAAAACCGATCCTCGGTGTCAAAACTTAGAAGTGTTTTGGCAATTAACTTATGGAAAGGGCTAAGGAGGCTAAAGGGTAAATGATCAAGTATGTAACCAAAATGAACTTTGGAACATGTAAATAGTTCATGTTAACTCACATTTGAGTTTGGCGTGCTGGTGGTGCTACCTACACTCCCTCCGGAGTTTGAATCTACAGGCAGTGATGAAGTTCTGTTTATCCTTGGGCTGAATATTTTTGAAAAAGACAATGATCTTGTGGTGGAAAGCTTCTCCCGTGGGGTCGAATTGGGGGGCTTGTCAGCATCTGAACTTGAATTTCTATACTTGAAGCTCAGTTTAGGAAGTAGACTCTTGAAGGATGATTTTCCTTTGGATGAGAACGTCCTTGCGTCGCTTGAGGTAGGAGTCAAGTTGAAATTGACTTTCCTAGGAGTAGGAATGGGACTTGGTGTTGGGGGCATCTTTATACTAACAAAATCTTGAGCTGGTTCCTCGGATGATCTCGACGGAATATCAAGGAAGAGGTTTGTCTTTCTCCATTGTTGGGCATGTTGGGTTTCTTCTGTTATCTCCACCGGCTCTTCAACCTGGAAAGCGAGATAAAACATAAAGGTCGTGAATATGCAATTCAAACTGATTTCTTTTGCTCGTTCCTATCCTCGAATATCAAGCTAGTCCATCTTTGGTTACTGAGAAGCTTCAAAAGTCCTTCACTATTCAAGAGATGCTAAAGCTTATTCCAAATTTATACAAAATCATAAACAATCTGGTTGGGGGCTACAATTGATAACCATAAACAAAACAAAAAAACTATAAACGAATTATATATAAACACAAGAGAATCAAAGCAAGCATGTATGGTTAAACTCAATGAACGAATTATATATAAACACATGAATATGATTAGAAGGGGAAGATTTCAGATAGACCCATAAAAGAAAAAGGTATACTTCCCCAAATAATCAAACTCCAAAAGGGTTACTGAAAGGTTAACTTTTGAATCAATTTACTGAAATTCAGAGCTAACCCACTTCAGATCACACTCATACACATGACCCAAATCATCCAAACAAACCAGAAACCCTCACAAACAACTAGAGAGCCACAAACACAGAGACAAATAAGTACCTTGTGATTGATTGGAACAGCAACCATTCCTGAACCTTGACATGCACCACCATCGTCCTCCTGAGCCAAATTAGGCTTCTCCTCAGGTCCCATCTACCACAGTCCAGTCCACAACCCTCAACACCTAAAACCCACACCAACCCAGAAATGCCCCAAAATATTGAAGCTAGTAGTAGAGTTTTGAAGAAGAAGAAATAAAAAAACTTAAGAAGCAAGCAGGTTTATGGTAGGGAGAGGACTGAGGAGAGGCAGTGAGGAAATTGATATGGGAAAATGGTGGGGACATTTATGGCAAAAGCTAGAAAGGTGGTGGAGGGAACCTTGGCTGACCTCCTGACCCCCCCACTCTCACCTGCCACTGAAAGCCCCCATTTTAGCTAATGGCTATGGCTGACTCATCATTAATTTCTTAACACAACCCATATGGCTCATTTATTAAATATATCCATTTAATTTATTACTCTTAACTTTCACAAACAAAACAAAATAAATTAGTTCTCCACATAAGGAGGAAGGAAGGGTCACTGAGTCTGTGATTGTTGGGCAAAGCAGCAGTCAATGTGGAGCACCTTCACTTATTTTATCCAGAAATTAAAATTAGCCGTCCAAAAATTAGTATTTTTCGATTAATTAACACTGATATGTTTGATACTTCGACTAATATGTGTTGCTAGTGCACACACGTGATGTGTGTGGTGCTGGTGATGTTAAATAATAAATATAAGAGCCTTAAAAAAACCTTAAGTACTGTCTACGTACAAATTATAATTAATATGGGACGATATTGATGGTATTGGGAATACTGAAACAGAGTTAGTACTCAGCTAGTGGGCACCAATCACACCTCCTGGTTTGGCAGGTGGCAGCTGATACGGTTGCGTTTAATTAGTATTCAATTGTTTATATTCTTTTACATTGATCTAATATTTTATTTGAATAAATTGATTAAATCAAATTAATTTAAGACAAAGAAAAGAGAGTTTAGAATCTGGTTTTAAAAAAATTAGATTATTGTTTAAGCTTGGTTGTGAAATGATTAGTCGCACGTGCTAAATTTAGAGTCAATATATTAGCAACCATTAGTGTGTTTGTGTTATAATGTAATCAATTTGTATTTGATTTGTTTAAGGGATAAAGCTATCTCCATTAGCAAAGTGACAGTCTAGTCAGCATACTCCGTACTATTCAATTTCAGCATGTCACTCTCTAATCAACTCCAAAGTTGACCTTTAGCATAAGCAGCCCTTTACGTGTATAGCGATGCACCACTCTATTAATTCAGATTTTCAGTTGTATTTTTCTTTGAAGCTTAAACACTTATTATTATGTTGCCCTAATAATAATAAGTTCAAATAAGTTGGTGGCTATTAGTATTACATTCAGGTTTTGTTACGAATGATGTTGTTTTATACTGAAAATATCAATGTTGTGATAAGATAAGCATCTTTACTGTGTCACCTATATTTTCAAGTAATCAGAGAAATAATTAATACCCAAAAGCTACGTGGAATCATCAAAAAACTTTGTTCAGAGACAGAGAATATTAGATGCCACATCTTAATCGGGTCATTTTATCAGGCACGCCACGACAAAGACACCGAGAAAGATATAGTCCACGTGGCGATAATTAAGATGGGTAATGACAATTAACCCAAGACTCAAAAGTGAGTACACGTTAACTCTGTGCTTGTTACAAACTTGACTACCGAAATATCGAAAATTGCCCCAATTAACCTTGGATTTGACCAACACAAAAGGGAAGAATCTTCATTTCGAAGGATTTGGCAGAAGCAGAGTATTATTAATTTAGTTTATTTTATTGAGTTATTAATCAATGGAATAGAAGCTTGGTGGTACAATACAAGATACTCAGATCTTGAAAATGTAAAAAGATGCTTAGAAGCCTTGTCGGCGGGCGGGAGAGACAAATTGACAAGTGTCCTTCCTAATTACCAAAAGCATTCTGACCTGAAAACTCCATTAATATAAAAACCTATGTTCAGTGCTCCAAGTAAAGCTCCCGCTTTATTTGGCAAATAAAGATAGACTTTGTACAAACAAGACCCAAAAGGCAATGGTAATGACTTAAGAGTACAGCAACGAAGACCAAAGACAACTCCAATCATGAAATCGTAGGAAACAACAACGTTTGTAGATGCTACTATACTTTTTTACATATATATTTGGTATCTATTTTCACTATTCCGAACCAAACTAAAGAATGACCCAAGGCTAAAGTTACTAAAAAAATTGAACAATTTTTGTAGACAATAACGTCACCAACTCATACTTTGATCATTCACTAGGGTCTAGGAGAAAGGACAATACTCATTAAACATGCTACAGTATAATAGTGTTCGGACAATGATTCATATCATTAAGTGACAAATGATGAGAATTGTTTCATTAACTTCAAAATAGAAAACTTGCTACCAAAACGGTTGTGATGTTGTCTGTAAATACGCTTACAAAATCTAGTTGGGGTCAGTTGCAAGAGGCATGAGATATCATCGTTCTAGGAGCATTACCAATTCGCAGTGTGGTGTGTGCGGGAAAAGATCAACGGCCATAGCTTTTACAGGTTTGAATGGCTCTGAGTTGGGCATGGACTTGGCTCTGTGCCGTGCTAAACCAGCACTGCCCATGTTCCTCCAACCCCTGTTGTCTTTCTTACCTTTCTCAACGCTATCTGGAGACGGTGTGCACAGCTCAATAGCATTTGCCACTAGGGTTTCTGGATTGCATGAAATGTATCTGCATAAAATGACACAGAATTATGATTCCAACATAGGGATGAATAGATGAGCATAAGAAATTGAGAACAAGAACTAACACAAGTCTCCTCAAGCTAGGATGCATTCTGAGAACTTTGATAACCTGCATACCCCAAACCAAACACGAAACTAGTTTAAACACAGACTATATTAAGTCCAGAGAAGTAAACATCCCAAACCCTATAAAACATACCAAGTAATATCCATAATTGTGATCTAAGAGCTATACTATTGTAATAATAATGAAAAACAAATTCTGAAGGTTAGGAAAATGTAATGACAGGACAGAAATATCTATCACAACTCACAAGTACAACCTAATAATGTGATTTAGAGATAGGGACACACACCATCGACAACTCATACAAGTAGTTGAAGCATCACATTCCTCTTCACAACTCTCAACTATTTCAAATGCATTTTCAAATTGAAACTTTTTGACTATATAACACCAAATAACTAAACTAACATGGCTCAAATAGAAACCTTTATGTTCCACTAATAAATAGTCATCAATCGGGACTTTAATAGCCACTGGCCAGCCATTTTTAACACCTTCAAGTTATGAGTGTACAAAATATTATAGTAAGAAATTGGAATTCAAGACTTTAAGATAAACAATATAATCATAGAGCAGATTATGAATGACACAGTAACATGTGGTATACTGAACATATAACATTAAGTTCAGGTAACTCACAGTGGGATGAAGTCCAGCACGTGGAGGGTCAACAATGGCAACAACATTTTTGAACTGTGGCACAGTATTATTCCCAGTTTCCAAAGTGCAACCATTTGGCAGCTTGTTTGAGCTCTGTGAAGGAACTGGTACTACTTGTGCATCACTTTCTGAACACTCAGAAATAGTTTGACCATTTCCAAACTCGTGGCTTGAGCTCTGTACAGGATCTATTATGTCGACTGTGGAAGCACCTTTATCTTCAGCAGTAGTAGTTTCAACCTCAAGGCTTGAGCTCTGAACTGGATCTATTGCTTCAACTGTGGAGGTACCTTTCTCTTCAGCAGTAATAGTTTCTATGTCACTGCTCTCTGATGCATTTATAATCTTATCTTGCTGCTTAGGGACATTTAGGTACTCTTTCAATAGAGACCCCATTACATCCTCTGCCTATCGCATCATCAATGGCAAAATGTACAGATAATGTGGTAAGTAATCAACTCATCCAATTGCAAGAATTCATTTAATCAAACCAAATAGCACAAAGTTATCTCACCTTTGAACAGACAAACCTAATGTTTTTTATGCCGTTAATTTCAGCATTCCTTTGCGCATCAGAAACAGCAGAAGCATTCATTTCAACACCAACTACCTGGAAAGATACAAGCCCAACATGTAACTTTAATAAGTTGAAAATGGAACATATGAATCGGAAATACTCCAAAAAAAACAGTTCTACAAGTAAGAAACCCACGTGCAGCCAAGTTTTCATTATTATCGTATGCATATATATAACTGTTCAAATAATTGAATGTAAACACATTTAAATTAAGCTCAAAACATTCATGAAAATGAAAATCAAACAGTTTTATACTAGATTAGGTAATAAGGGAAATTTAAAACAAAAAATGTTCAGTTTGCACAAATATACGTTTAGTATGATTTAGAAATTAGAACACGGCACTTGTGATGAATGGAATATCATCCCATCATACGAGGAACTGAACAAACCCCATTCGTATAACCTAAAAACAAGGCGAGAACAAAAAATGGTTTGAGAATTATTACCAACACGACCTGCTAAAGTAAGCTCAATAGTCCTGGTCCCACAGCAGATATCAAATAGTAAGGTATCAGGACCTAGAGCAGCCCAATCCCCAGCAAGTGAATACAGCTTCTCTGCAGCAAGGACGTTAACCTGCAAAAGAGTTGGGGTAATATAAATATCCGTAAAACTGGCAGAAACTCCACAAAGAGTAGGAAAGATTGAATTATCCAAAGGTTTGAACCTGGAAAAAAGCTGTTGGAGATATGCAGAACCGAAGATTATTTATGTGATCATGAATTCTTGGTTCCAGAGCAGACTCTAAATCAGGATTACTTCCTGCTTTTGGAATGGATAGAGTGCGCAACGGGGCATCAGCAGGTGCAGCATTTGATATACCTTGGTGATCCTGCAAGAAAATTAGGAGTTAAACACTAAATGAAGCATATAGTTAACATATAAGACTGATTCCAGCATTTCGAGTACTAGTATACCAGAAGCTCAAACTATATACCTTGTAAACATGAAATTATGAACAAAGAAGCCAGTACCTGAACAACCAATGCTGTTAATGGCAACGCAGGAGAATTAGCTTTTGCTCCTTCAGCAAAGGCTTGAGCAAGCCTCTCAAATTCAGAAGAAACTACTGCATCGTCAATGCCCACTGTGCAAACCTAATAATTGAAGAGAGAAAAACATTAACTCAATTCAATAAGGCACATAGTCATCAAATGGTGTAGATTTTGTTTAAAACGGGCCATTTATATCGGGTCAGGCTTCCACAACTAAAAGGACAACCTTGTTAATTGGGTGTGGCCCTAGCCTTTATAAGTAGCTCTTTAATCTTACATTTTCCCGATGTGGGTTCAACTTCAACAAACGGTCATATGGTTTCTCAGCTATCAGACAAGGTTTTTTTAGTACCATTATAAAGGAACTTTGGACCATAATAACCATAGAAAATCTACTAAATACTACTTTGGTTATTTTCCATACAACAGAACAGCCCCGTGAAGTCTAGAAATATAGTATAACTAATAAAGGGAAACAGCTTAAACTAAGCTAATGAAGGCATCTCCAATAGAGTTTTTAGGGTGTAAACCTGAATCATAAGCATGACCTCAGAAATGTTATCTTCAGAAATCTCAGCATCAGCAGAATTCCTTGGAGCCCTTCCTTCTCGGACCTTCGAAAACATAACATATAGAAAATGTTAACTGGTATGTTCCAAATTTCATTATCAGGTACATTTCCTCTGCAGATAGAACATAACAGACCACCTAGTCTAAATTCGAAACACATACTGTTAATTGACGCCAGAAACCAATATTTTTGAATCTGTTCCAAACTGGTAAGTTGGACTGCTGCAGAAATTCCTGAAACATCAATGCATATTTGCAAGAGATTCGCGAAACATTGGGGCAGTCCACAGGTTCTTCTACTGCTGTCACACCCTCCCTACAAAGATTTCTTATTATTACTCAAATGAATGACACCAATGCCAAACGTATCTCAAAACCCTTAGTAAACATTGAATACCTAAAATTTCCAAGCATAAACCCAACGGTCGGTTTTCCCTGCAGAGAATATCCAACTGAAAACTCACACTTATTGCGATACCCATTAACAAGTGGTGAAGCAAGTATTCCCTCCAGTTCACATGGAAGACCACCTGCAGGGTTTGTAACGCGTCTTGTTCTTTAGAAACAGGAGAGAATTGCCATGCAAATATATGACTCAAATCTCAATCAAGAATAACAGTAGGAGATACCTTCTATATATATGCACAAACGCAATATTAACATGACTTTTAAGAATTATTTGAGGACAGTTTCTGAAGAATGTATGAAAATACCTATTTCTCTAGACTTGAGAATCCACTCTGGCAGTGAAACGCCATTAGGGCAAGCTTTACGAGCATTTCTAGTCTGCCCAAAGGAAACTGTATTAGCCAACAGTGCTCAGAAACTTTGCTCAATAGTGATAACAGAATCCAATAAAGAGATAGAGAGAGGTTATTCTGACAAGTTTCTTGAGAATTTGCTGAAGAGATTTCTTTTTATGCTCCAATTGATCTTCATAAGTCAAGTGAGCGAGGGGAGTCACCGCTTCACGCACACTTTTAACTGTTGATTTGTCATCAGATGCTTCACCATCCTCCCCAGTTCCTTCAAGCTCTCCAGCCAATCCAGGCTCCGCCGTATCCAATGCATTTTGAGAAAGAGTCGTAGCCGGTTTAGCTTTCTTCTCAAATGACCGGGGAACAACATCTGCCACCTTCAAACTTTTGTTCCCAACAGACATCCCATTCAGTTCCTATGGCATTGCAACTAGATGATGTCAGTCAACAGAAGTATTGGATGTTTGTGAAGCACTTTATAGGAAAGTCAAAGGGATACCTTTACTGCACTTCTCACTTCTTCTTCACTTTCGAAGCTCACAAACCCCACAGTCATGCCTTTCTTTTTCTTTGCAGATTTAAAGACGATTCCCTGGGAAGCAGAACAACGGCTATGAAACGGAAAAGATCACCAACTCCCAGTACCAGTGAGCAAAAGAAACGGGAAAAGTGTGAACTTGGAGAGTAAATATGGATACAAGTATATCCAAAGCCAAACATGACAGAGAGTCATGCAAATCAAGGAACTCTCATCTTTTACTCTATAAAGAGATGACATTCTCTATAATGAAGATGGCATGTGCTTCCACAACCTTTATCACAACAATGCCTTTGGTATATACAAGATATATAAACACAATTTGCACCTTATAGAGCTAATGTACTAATTCCTAGTTCCCACAGAACAGAGACCTACAAACTAATCCCCCTATGAGCCTATGAAGTAGCCCAGAAAGCATGTAATCATTTCTGTTATCAATAGTTAGATCTGCCTCAAGATTCCATTGAAGGCATCTGTATTGAAGATCATTGGGTAAGTGTGTATGCAGGAAGAAAGGAAATCTCTAACATGATTCATACAGAATTGTAGTTCATTTAACATTGGTCACAATGAAACATGCCGATTAACAAAATTATAAATTTGCTTTACTTTCAGGCCTTCTCTTATCAATAAAACGCAATTCATACACCAAACTGAAATCTAAACTTACCTGGTCTTGTAGAAACTTCCTCAAATTGTCGGAGCTCCATTTCCTGGGCAAATGAACCAAGCACTTGCTGAGTGCAGCATCGCCACTAACACCATCGTCGTCAACAACAGCCTCAGTCATCATAATCGACTTCTCCTCCCGAACCTCGCACTTATCTCCATTCTCAGCTCTCAGCGCCTTCTTGACCCGCTCAGAGGTAGGGTCCCAGGTATTATCCGGCCTCATCCGTAGCTCCTCCTCGCTGTGGGCGTAGCGGCACGTGTCGCCGTGACTGCAACTCCCCGAGTGGCTCCTGAAGTATGAGCAGAGACTGGTCTTCCAAAGAGGATGAAGAGCAGGGATTGGCTTCTCCCCCCGCCCCCCTGGTTCTTCTTCTCTCTTGCGCTTCGCGCCGGAGACAATGGTTTCGGCGGCAGATTCCGAATTTGGCGGGGGGTCTTGCGGTTGATTGGCCGAATTGTCGGTGTCCATTGGATGAGGGGCGGAGAGCTCTGGTTGCGGATCGTCGACTGTGGAAGATATTGGGGTTTGGGTTGGTTCAGGGGTTGGAGATGGTGATGAGGCCATAGATTCGAACGTGGGTGACAATGGTGGAGCGTTTCGGCAGTTCCGAGCTACGAACTTCCCTGATACTGCTGAAACTAAAAGGGAACCCGAAAAAACAGCATGAAACAATTTCAAACCCTAAACCCTATTTTGACCACGTTAATTCTAGTTTCTCTCAGCATGAATAGATAATTTTTTTTTATTAACAATTGACGGTAATATAATGATTAATGAAAAAGAATATTAGACGTAGTATCGGACAGACCTGAAACGCTATAATCCTATTCTTTTTCGCAGTTAAGAAATTCAATACAACACGTAAAATATCATACAAAATTCTTCTCCACCAAAGCTACTCCAGCCTCTCCTGCTAATTCAATAGTTTTTTGATGTACCTCATTTTGCTTTTGTACTGCTTTCCTCCCCTCGGAGATCAATAAAATCGTTATTTTTTACGATAAAAAAAAACTATGGTTATTGTATGTGTATATTTTTTATCAGTAAAACAGTATATAAATCTCCCTCAAT
>JAYMTN010000147.1:0-20890 GCA_036897425.1 Erodium trifolium
ACGTCTCATTTCTGGTCAAAACCGGATTTGGGGCGTTACAGAGGGTCTTCCCCTTCCTCTTCGAAGACTTTTTTCCCAACGGTCGCTCTTGTTGAGATCTTTGAGAAGAACCTCCCTCGGCCATATGAGGTCTTTAAGAAGAACCTCCCTCGGTAGTAGGGGAAAGGGTTCTTTCTTCATGACCTCCCTCGGTCGGATCGGAAGGTGCCCATTCTTGTTGGGAGTCACCATCGAGAGGTGGGAAATCTTCACCTGTACTTGTGGGTAGGGTAGAGCTGTAATTCCTAGCCTCATTCAATCGTTGTCGTCGTACATTAGCGATCGTGCCTTCCTCGACAGTGAACTTTTCCTCGTTCTCAAGCAACTCGACCCAATAATCGAGGTCAAAAAATTTCGAATCACCCTTCACCCTCTCGTGATCCGGTATCAGTCGGCACATCTCCTCTGCCGCCTTCATGTGCTCATGATGGTTCCATCTGCTATGGTACTCGGCCTTCAAGATCTTCAGAAGAGCGAGGAACCTCTTGGTTCGCGCCGAAAGTGCGTTCCAATGGTTCTTCACCGCTTTTCACCTGAACTCCCCATGACCTCCCTCGCTGAACCGCTTCGTAACTGTGCACCAGAATCTGTTACTTAGTTGGGAGTTTCCCCTAATCGGGTCTTTTGATGTCTGGAGCTATTTGTTTCTGAGGTGCTTCTCCGCCTCAACGGTCCATTTCCTCATAGGTTGTGTAACCCTAGTTGGTCGTTGTTGGGATGGTCCGGCAGAGGATGACTGTGACGACATGTCGCGGAAGCTGCCTAGGTCCTCGGGGGACAATCCCCTGAGACATTTTTCGATATGCTTTTGAGAGAGAGAAAATTGAGAATGGGAGAGTTATGTTGTAGAATTGTTGGTTTGAGAATTTGTTTAGGGGGTATTTATAAGGCTAAAAACTATAGTTTAAATGAATTTAAAAAATAAATTACCGTTTAATTCCGACCGTATCCAACGGTCGAATTTTTTTCTCAAAAATGCCATGTGTCAAGTCGTGGTTGGCTAGACGCGGGTTGCACGACCCGCGGCCCGTGAACGCGGAGCGCGGGGCGCGACTTGAACCGCGTCGCGTGAGCGGGGGGGCGGGAGCCGCGACTCGAACCGCGTTTTAGCTGTTCGCGGGTCGCAAAAACGTAGCTTCACAAAGCGATGACCCGCGAACCGCTAAAACGCGATTCGGTTCGCGGTTCGCTTCTCGGACCGTAGCGTTGTAAGTGGTCTAACTCGTGGCAAACACCACCACTACGGCTGACACCTAAATAAACCGTGAGGGCCCGACCACACCATAGTCGAGGAAGGAAAGAGAAGTATACTAAAATCGAGGGGATGAGCGACAAGATTAAACAGTGGCGGCAGTCAAATACCAAATCCCCCAATCTTCTTCGGTATCGAACAGACCGAGACCTCGTCGACGGCCAACACTAATCCGACAAACACCGTAGGAGAGAGAATCCATACCTTCTATAAGATGAAGAAAAACACTAAAATTAACAGGTCTGGTAAAGAACTCAACCAGAGAGAGAGCAACAAGAGAAAAAACGGGAGAAAAGCGATAGCAGAAAAAGGAACCACACCATCAATGACTTCCATGGCGAAAGGCCACATAAGCCACCGGCGGCAGAGGAGGAAGCAGAAAATGAGCGGAAAGGGGATTAGGATTTCTAGAGAGAAACGTGGCGAAAAAAGTTTTGCTTGAATAATTTTGAGTTATATTCTCATATTACAAATGTTAGTTTGGAGTATCAAGATGTTTAGCGTCTGGCTATTCTTATTTTGTCTTTTACTAACCGCTAGGTTATTCTTAACTTGAATTTAGTGGTCATACTATTACCTTTTCAATTAGTTGATGTTTTATCTTTCTCTATAGCGAAATTAAAAAAAACTATGGTTTCTTTTTACGCAGATGGCGGTGACAAAGAACTTTCGAGCAATCTCACGGATTCTTCCTCGGGGGTGGCCACAGATCAAGTGTTAGAAGGTATGGTTATCCTAGAGGGTCATCTGAGTGCATTCTCATTTAAATAGGAAGATGAAGGCGTCCTCATAGTTCTTGCGTCGACTCGGAACCAGGAAGATAGTCGTTTCTGGTACATTCTGGCGGGCAAATTGTTGTCTTCCAAGACAAAAAACTAGGGAGCCTTCGATGGCAGTTCTTTTGAAACATATAGCTTTCGTGGTGAGGCGTTCTTGTATTATCTGTCTATCGTCTTGATTCGTCAGAATCCTGGCCCTCCCCGAGAAGGGACTTAGTTTAGATGTGATACGGAAAGTGGAGCATGTTTCAGCGTCACAGATGCTTCTAGTCGAAACCGATTGATCTGATCTCCGTAGATCATTATCGGGACAACCTGCAACGACGTAGCCCAAACTCGATTATACTGTCCTTAGTTCGGAAGACATAGCGATACAACTAAATAGAAGAAAGGAAAAAATAAGAGACGGGAAGAAACAAGAGAGTCGTTGCTGACTACAACTAGGGTTTGGGGGTGTCTTCATTTCGCTGAGTAGAAAAGTTTTCTTCTTCATATAAACAAATTCGGGTCAAGGAAGTTCTAATTTTTCTTGACATATAATCGGGTCTTGAAGATTGTTTTGCGTAGTTAGATCACAGTTCAAGAAATGTATGAATTATCCCTTATTTGATAACATGTGCATAAATTCAACCAGAATTTCAGGGGAATCCATACCACACCACTGCAATATTACCCAAAATATAACATGGATGGAAATTTTGCAGTCACATATTAAAGCATTTGCCATGAAATTGAGTACCACTTTGCAGGTTCGGAGTAACCAAAACATCACAACTTAAAGCAAAAACTAGTGAGAAATGTCCAACACATTACTTCGAAAAACCCAAATAGGTACTATCCCCAATAACCAGTGCTCAGTACCTCCTAGGTCCTCCAGCACCACGGCCAAAAGCCGGGGCAGACACCACTTGTGGCTCCATCTCAACTAGACCAGGCAGGTCACTCATGCCAAGAGCGGCAAGCATGTCAAGAGTCTCCTTGTCAACCTTGATCTCATCGGTTCTAACAGCTGACTCATCAGGCACAAAGTCCATGCGCCTCTCCCTCTCTTCTTCCTGCAGCTTCAGGGAGATACCCCTCACTGGACCCTTTTGAATCCTCTTCATGAGATGAGTGGAGAAACCTGCAATCTTGTTGCGGAGCCTCTTTGATGGAATGATGACAACCTTTTCAAAGATCTTCTTGTTGGTGTGGAAGTCCAAGGTCATCTTCGAGTAGTACCTCTCGATCACCTGACGAGAGGACTTCTTCACAGTTTTGGTTCTGACACGACCCATTTCAACAACTTACCTGTTCATGAAAGAAAACAGTGAATCCTTGGAACACAATGTTCAAACACTGAACAAACTATTTGTCAGTAATCAAATTAATGAATAAGCGAACTGGGTTTCTTGGTACACATAACTGGAAACAACCTTTTATTTGACCATTCAAAAAACAATATTCAGTTTCATGATATGTTCATACATCAGAATCTAGCAACATAATGAATACGCTTTAGTAGCCAACATGTCAGTGAAACCAAAACAAAGGCCTAACTCCCTGAGGAAAGTACTACATTCTTAAATAATCAAAACAAAACATAAATGTAGTTTTATCAATATACATAACAGTCCTTAAAATTCAAAAACAATTTAGAAGAACAGTATGAAAACCTCTTTTATCTCCCAAATTACCATGTTTCTAACATACGTCAAAGTAACCAAACAGAGAAATCGCCAAACAAAACCTACCATGGTTGCATAATCGCAAAGGCATTCATAACCATAACGTAAAATATATAGATAATAAAATAAACTATAACAGGATTATCTGATGAAGTATTCCACAAAGCAAAACAAAATCAACATTGTAATGAAGTCAACAAAGCATTCTCTAATGAAACATCGAGCATGAAGTTCCCAAACTCACTCAGAGAAAACATATTACCAAACTTATAATCCAAAAACTGCACAAACTGTTCGACACATCAATTCATCTAAGAGCAATTCGCATACATTTTCAAGGAATTAAAAATCAGAACAACAGAGATCTGATAGATTGCAGAAGATCTAAATTGTAAAACGATCACGACTAACATTTTCTCACAATCTAGCAGACAATAGGTTAAAACAACGAGCAATCTATAAACTTCCTAACGAGATTCTGAAACTTTCTGAGTAACCAAACAGGAGATAGGAAACGAAGGCGTACCTTGGAAGCTAGGCGCGAAGAAGGAGAAGGAGGTTGGACGGCGAGGGTTGCGGCAGCTCCAGGATACGAGAGAAGCTTGGTGTTCTGTAAGAAAGCGAGTGATATAGGAGAAGGCTAACTAGGGTTTCCGAGAGCCTTTTGGGTCTCTATTGTCTACGGACGACTCCACGCTATTCTCTTACGCCGACCAGTTAACTGCAGCCGCGTAAGCAAATAAATAAATTTTTGAGGAAAAAAAAGTTTCGCTAGAAGGAGGGGTCGAACCTCCGACCTTGTGGTTAACAGCCACACGCTCTAACCAACTGAGCTATTACAGCTTGTTTTTAAAGGATTAAATGTTGTTATAAATTTTAATAATATTGTTGAAATGGGCTGAAGGTGGATTGGGTAGAGATTATTGGGCTGGATTAAATATGGGCTCAGGGGTGGGTTGAGAGTGATTTGGATGTCCATTCAGTACAGTTAGTCAAGTTACATGTATTTTGTCAATAATTTTTACTTTTTGTTTTCTTTAAACTTTTCATCTAGTCATTTCTGAAATCGTCGGTAAGCAATGCAAGCTAAACTCATACCTTCATATTTGGAAGTAACAATATTATATTGCAACAACAAATAAGAAGTTGGCCGTGTGATTTCGACCTTAATTCATGGAGAAGTTGGGGTGTGATTTTCGGCTTTGTTGTCTGGGTTCGAGTCCTTTGAGCTATTCTCCCTTTTGGGTTCGTCGTCTCTTGAGGTGCTTGTCTCCGACGATCGGACTTGCTTTTTGGCGTTGCGACCTGCTTTGTGCCTCCCTATTTGCAGGTGTTGGTTTGGTGGTTTTCGTTGGCTTGAAGATGACTGAGGTGTGATGGAAAAATTCTAGAGAATATTTGTTGCCCTGAAACGTTTCGGATGATAAAGAGAAGGAAAAAAATTGGTCAAAAGAAAATGTCATTTTGGAATTTTATCTACAGTTTGTTTGTGTGGGTGGAGATCCAGTATTTTCTGATTCCTTAGGCTAAAGGACTGCACTTGCTCTTAGTTACCATTTATACATTCCGGACGTCATGGTCCAAAAACAACACAGAAAGGCGATTCATAGAACGTGAAAAACAAAACGTGAGAGCATGTTCAGTGCAACCACAAGTAGGTGGTGCAAGGGATAATTGGATATGACACAGCAGAGAAGGTGATGGCGCAACGGATGGCGCAGCGGAGGTGGTGCATCAGCTTGACGTTTCATACGGCATCAAGCTGCTGAGCTGGGGTGGCGCAGCGAACAATCAGACTACTTCAGCGCACTAGTACGCTCTTGCACGTCGTCGTAACGGCTAGTCAGCGCACTAGTGCGCTACTGCCACGTAGCTCCAAGGTTACCTCTTCCTCAATGGCAAAAATCCAAATTTTCACCCCTGTAAATATAACTGCTCTCTAAATAAATTTTCACTCATCTTCTTCACTTTTCTACCTTCTTTTACTCCTACATTGCTCCCAATTTTTTTCCGATGGACTATGAATCATTACTCGATAATGACTACGAAGAAAGTCAGACTGATCAAAGTCAACTTCAACTGGATATCTACATGTTCAGGTCGCTCATCGGAGTTTATATGTCCGAACCGAGCCATCTTTCCCAACCTTCCCCACCAATCCGACCCACCGAGGTTCCGCAATCAAATGTTCAGTCAAAGAAAGGAAAAAGCACGGCTAAACCGAGGGTGAAATGAAAGGTTGGAGAGGAAGAACGCCTACGACAAACATGGCTCAATAACTCCTTGAAAAACGTCGGTGGGAAGGAGAAATCTGCAAATTATGGACACCGTTTGCACAAAATCGAATTTAAATTCATTAGTTTAATTCAGTCGCTTTTGGAACCTAATTAGCCACGCTAGCGACCGTGAACCTCGCACATCCGATTCACCGCTTTAAATCGTGCTACTCGCTATTTTCGGATGCTCCTAGGCATTTATACTCTTTCGTTCCAATTCATAGAACGTCGAGGTCCAAATATATATTGACCAAAATTCCAAATGATGTAACGGTGACCATGAAAACCTTGAGCAGATTCAACAAGAGACCGCAATGTCAATTCAGTTCCATCTCTTTGAGACACCAATCATCAAATGCTTCTGAACCAGAGAAGCCTGTCATGGAAGAAGAAGAAGATCATATCAGATCAACTCTGCATGACCTCTTGCAAATCTGCTCGAGAAAAAGAACCCCCATGGAAGGCAAAGCTTGCCACGCTAGGTTTATGCGTGTCGGGCTAGAAACAGATACATTGACATCAAACATGCTCATCAACATGTACTCCAAATGTGGTCTTGTTGGGTGTGCCCGCAAGGTGTTCGATGAAATGCCTCAACGAAGCTTAGTTTCCTGGAACACCCTGATTGCTGGTTACACCAGGGCAGGAGAGGAGCAAGAAGCCATTTCTCTTTGGGTGCATATGCAAAGGGAGGAAATCCGATTCAGCGAGGTCACTCTTTCTACTGTTCTTAGTGCATGTGCTGGGTTGTGCTCTTTGTCTGTGTGTAAGAACCTGCATGCTTTTGCTGTTAAGGCTGCTATGGATTTGAATGTGTTTGTAGCAACTGCATTGCTTGATGTATATGCTAAGTCTGGCTTGATAAGAGATGCTGCCATGGTCTTCGAGTCCATACCAGAGAGGACTTCTGTTACTTGGAGTTCAATGATGGCTGGGTATGTCCAAAATGAACATTACCAGGAGGGTTTGGTTTTGTTTCACAGAGCTCGGGTGATGGGGTTGGTACTGGACCAGTTTATGATTTCTTCTGCTGTTTGTGCTTCTGCTGGTCTAGCTTCTGTTATTGAAGGGTCTCGGGTGCATGCCCTTTTGTTCAAAACTGGGTTTGATGTGTATGTTTTTGTGGCTTGTTCTCTTATAGACATGTATGCAAAATCTGGAAGTGTTGAAGATGCATACCAAGTCTTTGTGGATGCAAAAGAGAAGAATGTTGTTTTGTGGAATGCAATGATATCCGGGTTTGCTAAGCATGCTCGTTCTATTGAAGCAATGATTTTATATGAGAAAATGCAGCAGGTCGGAATAAGACCAAATGAAAAAACATATAACTCTGTCTTGTCTGCGTGTAGTCATATGGGTTTGGTTGAAAGGGGACGGAAGTATTTTGACCTGATGATAAGAGAACACAATGTTTCTCCCAATGCCTTTCACTATTCTTGCATGGTTGATATACTTGGTCGATCTGGGCTGATTAATGAGGCTCTCGAGCTGTTGGAAAGAATGCCATGTGATGCTACTGCTTCTATATGGGGATCACTTTTGGCCTCTTGTAGGATCCATGGGAATCATGAGTTGGCCGAGGTTGCAGCTAAACATTTGTTTGAGATGGAACCTGACAATGAAGGAAATTATATCTTGCTTTCAAATATCTACGCAGCAAATAAAATGTGGGAAGAAGTGGCAAGAGTAAGGAAGCTTATCAAAGATAGTAAATTGAAGAAGAATATGGGAAAGAGTTGGATTCAGATCAAAGACAAAGTTCACTCCTTTAAGGTAGGAGAAACAAACCATACCAGAGTTGATGAAATTTATATGAAATTGGATAATTTGGTGGAAGAATTGAAGAAGCTGGGTTACGAGGCTGAGACTGAACACGACCTTCATGATGTCGAAGAGACCACAAAGCAGGAACTTTTGAGGCATCACAGTGAGAAACTAGCCCTTACTTTTGGGCATATGTGCATGCCTCCCGGTGCTCCAATCAGGATTATGAAGAATCTAAGGATTTGTGGGGATTGTCATTCTTTTATGAAGTTTGCATCCAGCGTTATAGGGAGGGAAATCATAGTTAGGGATACATATCGGTTTCACCATTTTAAGGATGGGTTTTGTTCTTGTAGGGATTTTTGGTGAATTTCTAGTAAATTCCCATCTTGGTGCGTACTTTTTATTTTTATCTTTCTAACTTTGTACCTTCGCACATTCCACCTGCTGCTTTGGGGGGTTGGGAGGAGAGGGAGGGGGGAATTAGTATTTGCACCTTTCGTGACGAAGGATATAACCATCAACAGAACGACTATGTGGTGCTAGATTTTCTTTTTCTTAATCAGACTCTCATGCTACAGAGCAAGTACACCGTATCCACAAACTCAACTCTGTAAACCAGATTTGTTCGGCTAAACTGTTAATGACATGGGGAATGGCTCTTGCTGGGGTTTTGCATGTGTAGTGGTTGCCCTGCCCATCCACTACAGGAATCTTGAAGAGAAGGAATGTAAAGCTTCATTGCATTGCAACCTGCATTTAGCTAATTCGGGAAAGTATAAGCATTAGAAGTATCTCCTGGATATCAGTAATTTGTGTAAACAAAAATGAATCATAAGGTACAATTTCATCCTTTTATTCTACCTTGACGTTGGTGTCTACTGTTTGCTATTTCTTCATCATAGTCAGGAAATGTACCCTTTTTTATCGGTGAGACGGTACCTAACCTAAACCCTCACTACCTCACTCCCCCCAATGGGATTCGAACCCACAAACTCCAAAACGGAGAAGGGAGGCTTGAACCATCGGGGTGTCCCCTTGGGGACAGTCAGGAAATGTACCCTTCTACATTACTTAAATAGGTAAATGGAATAACTGGTTGCCATCTGTTCTTGAACAAATGTAAGGATAGACCTAACGAACTAGGCGGATATAGGATAGTCACAATCCCTACCCTGACAACTCCTACATTTTTCAAGGAAAAGAACGCCTACGCATATTCAAATCTGAGTGAGTGAACTTATTAGTTCTCCTGCGCAGGACATAATGTTATATGCTAGTTTTCACATTGACAAAAATTGTATTTAATTTAACATTTGCAAGATGATCGATTGAGGTTTTAGCTCGTGATTAGTACTAGTTTGTCCTGTTGACAGGAGGGACTTGCTTTGACATGTTGATGATTGCATGTAGCATGGCTTGGACTCAACAATCTGTTTGCAGTATTATGATCTCTTAGTCTGGTGGCTACGAAACCATAGTTCAGGTAAGGAAATATTTTATTTGTTTTTCAATCATGGGCCATTGTAAAAGTTACGGGATAACTTTGTGCCATATACTCCCAGTTTTCTACATCTTGAATGATAAACATGAAAATAAAGTATTTGACCTTCTTATTATTGTACCTGTTTTCTTTTGGTCAATTGTTCTTGGTACACTAGTTGTAACTGTAATCTACTGTTGTTATGTTACCTCCTTGTGCGCTATTTAGGCTGCTGATAATGTTGCTGCAGAGTGTATGAAATACACAGCAAAAATACTGTCCTTTAGTTATATTAGTATATAGGGTAGAACTCAAGTAAAAACCCCTCAGAATAGAAGCCATCGTTTTGTTGGAAACGATATATTTTCACAGAGGTATCACAGGTTCCAGCACAATTTGTCATAGTTTCCAGCACAATGTGTTAGTTTCCAACAAAAACGATGGTGTCTATTCCAAGAAGGGTTTCTACTGGAGTCCACCTCTTAATATATAGAGGATAGTTTTCAGGTACAAAATGAGAACTAATCCCAGCTATTAGATGAGGACATTTTGATGGCTGAGATATGTTTTTCGGATTTAATGGCATGGCTGTAGTTGTATTGAGTTTCCACATTACATAAATATGAAAGTCTTAAAATGTTTAGAAATATCTGTGATGTAGGACAAAAATTGTGGATATTAGGCCTCCCTCTCAAACAGTAGAGCCTCTATTTCTTTTGTCCCTTTCCTTCCTCAACTTTTTATCTCAAAGAAAAACGGAAAACAAGATGTTTTCATGACACCCATATCAAAGACATTTTCTTTTGGATTCACTTACAAATCCTGTTGAACATAGTTTAGGCCCCTACTTACGGATAGAGTTATGAATTTCTCCTATTTATGTGAATAAGTGTGTGAGAGCCAAGGCGATACTAGTCCTTAGTCAGAATGTATAGTAGATTCAGAGCCAAGCCAAAGAGAGGGTGAGCTGGTGAGCACTCCTTATCTGTTTATCCATTTCCATCCACCATATGTATTGAGTTTATGGATCATTAGTCACTCACTTTAACTTTCCACATCTATTACACAAAGTATGCCCTGAGAATTAGATCCATCCATTGGTTGGAATTTTCAATACGGCCAAACACTGTTCAAGGGTCATCCCGTTATCCCATTTCACTAACCCCACAGAACCCCATGAATATGGCATTACTTTGTAAACCCAACCCTAACCACAATTTCTCTATCCCAAACTTGTTTCTGTAGGGCATTACCGAATTAGTATGCTTTGTAAAACAAATGTCTTTTAACGTTTTTCGATATTATGATATTATGCAGGTTGGATTTTTTTAGAAACTTTTCAGACTGAGTGACTGACATGGAACCAAGTTACCTAGTTCAGATAAATGAGGAGTTCATATGATCAGAGTTGATTCAGTCCACTCAAAGGGGAAGACATGGAGGAGGCAGGAGTCGGGACAAAGGGTGGCCAATGCGCATGGATACAACAGGTGTGGACCCTTAAACACACATAATAAGTACAGAATTGACCACATGCTTTATCATATGCATTTGCCTACAACTCCTTCTACAAGGACTATGAAAATAGTTGAGTTTTGGTTTTTGTTTCAAGACGAGTCTTTTTCACCTTCACTGTGTCTCGACCGAATGGGAAAGCCAGGGACAAAGAGCCAAACACAAAGATATATCCAATCTCCATGTTATATCCTCTCAACCTCATCTTTTCCCTTTCTATCCCTCCCCACATTTTCCTTTCCTTTCTCTTCCCTTCTTTCCTTTTTCTTTTCCATTATGAACCTTTTCATATCCATCGACAATAGAACCTGGGGTGGGGGTGGATATGTTAGAAGTAATGGTGGGTTTGCATTCAAGTTGACGAGTCCTTTTCACAACCCACATTAGCTCGAAAAAGATGAAATGTGGTCATGAGAGTTAATTCTGAGGTCAAAGCATGTTGTAATTTGTTGCCCGCTTGGGTTGGTCTGATGTCCAAAGAGCTCTCTCACCGCCCTGAGGTCAGAGGTTCGAATCCCAGTGGGCACGTCTCCTTGGGAGTAGGTGTGAGTGGAGATTAGGTTGCAAGTACAGTAGGATTTCCCTGCTTTCTTGGTGATTAAAGAACGACTGGAAAATGTCTATTTACTGGATGTGGAAGTAATTTGTAACATATGTTTCAAGCTTTTGGGATTCAAATGCATGTTACTGAACCTTGCAATGATCTTGAAATGCAGGTTTAATATTTTCCTGCTGGAAAGGAAAATTGAAACCCAAGTAGTGGAAAACAGCAATGGAAATTCCACTTTCAGAGGAATCCAAATTCCTTGATTTCTGATCATGGTCATGGATCCAGCAGACCCATAATTCCATAGGAACAGAAACAGTGCCTTAACTGGTCATGTCATTTTCTATGTTTTTCTCTTTGTTCGAGCAAGTTGCGAACGCGTGATTCAATTCAAGTGTTCCAATCTTTGAACTGATGATCATGATTCGAGTCGAGTTGATAATAGTTGTTCTTGAATAATAATTACGAAATTTAATTTGATTATATTTTGTTTGTGTCGGTAAGATGATGTTGGAAACAGTATTCTGAATTTTGTCAACCTTAATTTTTTTTTTCTTTTTTTTTTAAATTTGAGGAAAAATTGACAACCTGGTAATATTAAATAGGTCCCACGAGCCAACAAAAATATAATGGGACAAAAAATCTGTTAACCCAATTAAGAACATGACAATATTGGTGGTACGATTACCATCAATCACCAAAATCACTAATAGAGGCTACAGCAGACAAAAAGAATTCAATTATGACAATGAAAGTAGACATGGACCCTATAAATATGGCTTATATCACTCGGATTTTTATAAACAAAAATATCAATTTACTTTAAATATTTCTTCCTACCTTCTCTTTTTATTGTTTTATAATTTCTGCTCCATGTTTTTCAGGAGTATTTATATTTTATAATCTATAAAAAAATCACAAAATAATATTATGAACTTGTTTTTATGACCTTTTATACAAAAGAAATTGATACGATCATTTTTTATCCATTAAAATAAAAAAATGAAAAATCTAAATTCTCATGTCCTTGAATTTCTTGATTTTTGCGCAGTACGAAAAAGAAAAGAAAACTAAGGATATAAAATTTTGGATTATTTATTTATTATTTTTTAAACATAAATTAAAAAGATAAAATCGTTGTTTTAGTATAAATTACAATACATCATAAAAGATGACTACAAGTTACAAAAATGAATATCTCTTTAATTTTACTTTTTTGCAATTATGTCCAAATTATGTTGACTCCTTTCTAAAACAACCACTCTCTTTATGCTAATGTATTGTCAAATTGCAAATATTTTGTGTTTTTATTTGTATATAGTTTATAAATAGAATTTAAAAGTCATATCAAGAGCTATGCATCATCAACAAGGAAAATATTCCAGGAGGGAGATGGGAAATGAAGGAGAATAAGAAGACTTTGAAGAACATAGACTATTTTTGGGATCCCTTCTCATTCAACAAGACTTTCATTATTTTTCCATTAAAAGAAAGAGGAATAAAATAAGTCAAAATAGTACTTCAAATAGCACCAAATATCCAAGGATGATGCAAAAAAAAGATCACATAAACTCACTCTATTTCCAATGTCCTTATCTTCAAATAATATTTTAACATTATCATAGATTTTTATGCACTTAGGATATTAGAATTTAGAGTAGCATATTGTAGAGAGGCTTCACCAAGCTTAGATCACATCATTGCAAAGATAAGTTTGACATTTTTGGGTTGATCCTTGTTGGGTTCTGCTTTCAAGTGTGAAAATTCAACCTCATTAGAAGAAAAAAGCATTGGTACATATAGATGTGCATGAAGACTTTCTCATCCTTCCAAAACAGAACAGTGAATAAGAATAGTGAACATAAGATCAACATGAATTATATACACAAATCTTATTCATTAGAGCACTGCGATATATCACAGGACGAATTGGAAGCGAATCGCGGACATATGAAAAATAAGGGTTTTGGGTGATTCGTCCACTTTGGGGTGAAAGATTTGTCATCTCGTTGAATTCGTTTGAACCCTCATGTCGTCTACTCTTTTTTTCAATCAGCCAAGAAATTTATAAACCTCCTTTTCAAAAATTGAAAAGGGGATGAGAGCATCAAACTTCTAGCTACAGAAACTGAAACAAGACATGAGTGTGCGACAGACACCTCGTACAGTGAATCACAGGACACATGACTACTCACTCATATTCGCCCAAACTATGTGTCATTAACGTTGTGGAAGGCTGGACGAATCCATCAAAATCGTATGAACTAATCACTTCTGACGCTGAATCTGCTCTTAATATAATTTGAATTGTTCATTTTAATTCAATTCATACCATTTTCTTTTAAATAAATCTAATTTAATATTTTGTACTTGGGGACACATACCACTAAAATAATCAATAAATTATTAGAATAATACAAAATCAGGTGGGAGGATCTATAATTTGACTGGATATTGTCTTGTCCCATGCCTGAAATCATCTTTGGGTTGTGATTAAAGAACAGTGAGCCAATAGCAACTGATTAAGTGGTAATGGATCCATCCATCCATCCATCAAATGGCCAATGGGTTTGATATGGCATCTCATCCTCTCTTTTTTCCTTTCATAGTGACATCAATTCAACCTTTGCTTAATTCAATCTTTGGATTCTTGCCACTAATCATGATTCCTTTCAATTTCCATTCAATGTTTCTATTCATTGCTCTAAAAATATGCAAGAATTGTTGTTATGGGTCAATTGAAGCATCCCCTTGGAGTCATGGCTACCCTCATTAACACCATTTTGTAGCTATGTTTGTTTGATCAAGAGGCTAGTTTGTACCCTTTTGTTTTGATAGGGAAGAATTGTTGTTATGGGTCAATTAAGGCATCCTCATGAGCCATGGCTAGGCTCACCAACACCACTTATTGGGTATGTTTTGTTGGATTATAAGGTTATTGTGTACGCACTTATTTTCATGTCAGTTTTCTTATATACTAAAGAAAAAGTTCATAGAAATATCTAAAAATAAAAGAAAAAAATCAAGATAACCATTGATGTATGAAAATGAAAAATAATATGATTCTCAATCGAAATCAAGTATCTTCGATTGGTTGATTAACGGTAGGGACTAAAAATCATCGATTGAGGTCAGGCCGTTGGAAAAACCATCCTTACCTCACATGACCTTGTACCATATACATAACAGTATTACATATACTGATATTTTAGGTTGCGATTTGAGAAATGAATATTTTTTAAAGGGGTAATTTGTAGAATAATCTTAAAATATTATTTTATTTACTAACATTCAAGTCGAAATTCTTTACAAACAAACTTTTCCTTTAATAAATTTTTGATTTTACCCTTGATGAAAAATATATGATCAGGTTGGGCCTAATCTGATCGGGCTAAGCCCAATCCGATCGGGATTTCAATAAGGATAAAAACATAATTTCATAAAAAAGAAATGAAGGTCAACGGGGAAGACTTTTCAAACTAGAGTTACTTTGCAAATTTGCCCGTTCTCCAAACATATAATCAGATAGGAGAGCAATCATAAAGGATAATTCGCAAAATAGCCTTATTTTGAAATATAAGAGTAGAAAACCAGTTTGTTTCTCAAAATCTTTGCAAGATAGTCTCTATTTCACCTGACTGGGTATGACCCGTTTACCAACTCAGGTATTTTGCTTACCGACTGGATATTTCATGTAGCCAATCGGAAGCTTATTAAGGATAACATCGGAAATTCCCCAAAAGTCGAACTAATGTGCCCGCAACTACAATCGAGTAGCTTCGAGGGGTACATTGCCAATCCAAACTGCTAAAATTGGTAAAAATTTACCTTCATTCACATGTGTGAAAATTGTGATTTTGGATGTGGAATATTTCTCTAATAAACAAGAGACATGATCTCAGCTCAATCTTCAAATACAGACACTGAGAACATCTTTACAACAAAATCAAAAACACCAAATGATGATGCTCACTGACTGATTCTGAGCCATTGGTATGGTGATATCATAATGATACGCTCTCCAGAATGGGTGGATCAAAAGGGTCTGTCCATCATCATGATTTCATTTGATTCATGTTTCTGAGGTCAAAACCATCCAAAACCCTAAAGTTAAAACCCTTTCCCAAGTACACCCACAAAACTATACAACTTCCCCAAACCCCTATTCTCTGTTTCTCTTCTTTTTTTACACTTTGACTCCTTGGTTGTCCTTGTCCATGCTTTCTTCCGATTCCTTGGCAAACTCGCCGTTCTTCCGACTCAGCGATCCGTCCCCCTCCGCGTCGAAGCTCGAGTGGACGCTGTACAACACGTAGACTAGCACGGCGAGGGCGGAGAAGAACCCGAACCGGACGTAGGAGGGCCTGTCGAGCGAGCCCAGCAAGAATATGTTGAGGAATATGGAGACTGATGGTATCCAAGGCATGAAGGGGACGCCCCAGAATTCCGGCTTCCTGGCCTGAGGGATCATGCAGTGGAAGACCTGGAGGATCCCGATGGCCACGATCGCGCAGGCGGTGAGCACGCAAGCTTTGGCCTTCCCAGGCGGGGCGAATTGCCAGATGACGGTGAAGAGGACGGACGTGAGGGAGAAGGAGCAGAGGAAGGATAGTGTGGGCCATGGGTTCGATGTCCCGATCGCAACGTAGCGCCTGTAGATCACGGCGTTGGCCACCATGTAGAAGACGAAGAGAGTGCCTATCGATACCAGGTTGAGAAGGACGTCTAGATCCGTGAAAAGGGCAATTAAGGCCGTGAAGATTCCTGAAAAGGAAAGTGTTGAGGACACATCAGTTTCATCCGAAAAAATAACATCCACAGGAACAGACATACAATGAACCATGTTTATCCTTGTTTTAAGGTGCCACAAACATCGTAGTCACTGTATCTAGCATTGCTTTTAAGGCACCTTTCAGTGGGAAACCTGTGAACAAAGGTGACTTTCAATATATGGATAGATCTTATCTAAGTGAATAATAATCAATGGTTGGACCAACTTATGCCACAAACTTAGTTTTAATTGCAACTTAGAGCATATCAAACGGAAATCCTCTCCAACCCAGAGGAATCGACAGAAAAGTACAGATTCGTCCAGCATTCTCACAGTGGTACTTGCAAAACATAGGACTAATTGGGGGCGACTAACCGCGTGTCGTTCCATTGAAAGGGCAATAATTTCTGGACACATCACAAGAAACTTAGTCTAATTGCAGCTTATTATACTGATATCCTGATAAAAGATTCAGACACTCAACCTTTGGACCAAACAAGGTTAAGTAACTCAACTATAAAATGTTGGACACATCACATGTCTATAGATTCATAGAGAAAGGGCCATGTCTTATGCTTATCGAGAAACAGACCAAGGAAAAATCACATCATGTATTCAAGAAATCAAGAACAGGGTTCCTCAAATTCCTCAAAGATGAGCCGAGCCCCACTAGAAGAAAAAAAATGTTACTGATTCTTCGCAATGCAAAGAAACAAGACACGGTAAATTCGAATTCCATCCCGAATTTGCAGATGCTAGAGTCCACAAACACGAGAATACAGATCAAAGATACCTTGATTATAAAAATGAAGGTATGCTTCTTTAGATCACCACGGATGAGAATCAAATCAAATCCCAGACTCAAATACTAAGATCAACCCCGAATATCATTGGCCGAAAGACACACTTGCGAAATATGCTTTCAAAGTCTAGATTCTGAAACAAAACAAGTCATAAACTATGCTCATTATACTCTTTGGACTAGAACACACCCATTATCTCCCAAAAATTGAACTCCACCAACCCTACGGAAACAATTAAAAACAAAATCGAACCATGTATGGACAGATACTAGGCCAAGGTAAGAATTTTAGAACATGGGTAGTATCTAGATTGTATCGCCATTAATATTTTTTTTGTTTTGTAATTCGATGGAACACTAAAAAAGACATGAAACCCACCTAAGAGTTTTATTATTCATCAAAACAAAAATGTGGAACCACACTAAACATGTGAAGACAAGCTCATTGGATCAATGTAAGATGGACGGAAGCGATACTTGCGGGCCATGGACACGACCCCGCAGAGATCAAAAACACACCCAGATAGAGCCCAACACAAGGATCAATTTGTGCAGAAACAAAACGACAAATATTCCTGATAATTAATAGAAACAATTTTTAATAAGTACTGAGTTGATTTTGCTATTCAGAAGGCTAGAACATACCCAGAAAAGCGGAGGCATTGACAGGCGTGGATGTGCGAGGGTGCACCTTAGCGAACCAAGCAGGGACCACGCTGGACCGTCCGATCACGCACATGTACCGAGCCTGACCCAGCATCGCCACCAATAAGGACGTCAGTATACCGAAGCTGGCCCCAACCCCTATCACGTTCGATACCCACCTCCACTCCGCCGCTTCACCGCTGAACGCCGCCGAGAACGGCGCTTCCACCGATATCTGCGATTTTTGTTTTTAATTTCAAACATTGTTGAGTTTCGATTTCGATTTCGATTCGAAATGGTTGGGTGAAGTTTTGGGGATTTTTTGTAATTACCATGTCGTAGGGGAGGAGCATGGACATTGACGCCGCCATTAGGCAGTAGAGGACGGTGACGATGGCTACTGAACCGGAGACGCCGATTGGTATGTCCTTGTCGGGGTCGAGGACCTCTTCGACCATGGTGGAAACGGCGTCGTAGCCTATGTAGCTGAGGTAAACCATGGCGGCGCCGTTGAACACGCCGGGGACGCCGTAACGGAAGAAGTCGTCGGGGTGTTTGGCGATGAGGTTCTGGACTCGATCTGACCGGCAGCGACGCGGAGGCAGTTGGGGAGTGTGGTCGGAAGGCAAGGAAGCCACGGTGGTGATGCAACCGAGCCAGGCCTGCCGGAGCCTATGGTTACTCCCGAGCACGAGAGAGAGGGGTGGGCGGCGGTGGAGGTTTGATGAGAGAGAGGGTGTGATGATTGAGGGTGATTAAGGCATTTGATGAGAGAGGGTCTGAGTTAGGGTTTTTGAATTTTGAAGGGTGTTTTAGGTATTTGTTTTAAAAATTCAGGGTCATGTGCAAGGCACATGACCATTTTCCATTCAAAATTGGATGGAAAATTAACATCAGGTACTAAACTGGAATTATTTTCAGTTTTAGGGTATTGAGATGACTATTAAGATTTTTAGGGTATTGAGATGCCATAATTTTTTTTAGGGTATTAAAATGAAATTAACCAAAGGTAAATTAGGTTTTCGCGTTAAACTCTACTCGATTAATCTCATAATCTATTGAAACTTGTAACTGAAGTGATAAGATGTGCTCGTAATTCACTATCATAATATTATCTTTTCGAGGTGATGGTGATTGAAAATGGTTCCGCAAATCTGAGACATGTAGACCCCTCACACTCACACTTCACTCTCATTAGTTTTATGATGTTTTCGACTGAAAATTAGTTGAAACCACAATTTTCTTATTGCAGCTGGGAACCTTATTATTCACACAATCATGCTGTCAACTGAGATTTTCTTCGGCATAATTACAACATATCTTTAGTCAAGTTATTCGCTAATAGTAGCAAACAAATAAGGGTTACATCGCAATGATTTAGATTTTTTTTATTTTTGGTCTTATTATTAGGTAGAATATTGTTAAATTAAGCACACCTTTCAGTGTCATCACTCATCACACCGGCCCTGTCTTGTGCTCTTTTCAACCATCTTGGCTTTGAATTCTTAATTGTGTTGTCAAAATTGTCATTATTCTAGGAAAATTTAAGGTGGATTTGCAAGAAAAAATTGGATTAATCATTCTTATTGTATTCTCTCATGTTCTCAAATTCTTTTAATGGAATGTATGACACTTTAAATGTCAATCGTTGTCATTCTTGTTTATCACACAATATTATAGTTTTTTTGTTGGTTATAATAATTTTCATTTTGCAACAAGCTGGCCATTTATTACGTTTTTCTATACTGATTTACAGTAAAGATGGTAATAGTACGTAAAAGTTGGAGCATGTCGAGCGTGTCCGTTTTTCACAATGTTGGTATCGATTCTTGATTTGGAGCACATCATGGCGTGTTGCTAGAGGAAGAAACAGCACGGTATCCATATCGAACAGATGAACCCAATGCCTATTCACGATGTCTTATTTAATACCGTTATGCGCAATAGTATCACGTCCGTTCCTTTTTTTTTATATGCAAAGTAAATTTAAATTAAACTTATTTTGAAGTGAAGATGAGTTACAAAGGCATAACTAAAATACAAATCAACAATAAGAACACAAAAAGAATGCACTAACCAACCAACAAACAACCAAATACAACAAAAACAAAAAGCTTGCACCCTAAGCAACTAGAGACTTGAAGTCCAAGAGAATTAAAGCAAGACATAACCAAGGGGATCAACTACGATTCAACTAAAACCAAACCAAGCATAATCTTTCTGAATTGAACAACCAACACCTCTTAAAATCACCCAATTGAACCAAGGGCTACTGAAGAAGCATTGATAGACTGATCGTTTCTTGTCAAATGAAGATGTGTCGCATGCCGATGTGATTCAAGAAAACGATCATTGGTCCCGTCCAGGGAATATTTTTTTCCGGTCATTAAAAATTAGGCGCTAAAAAATCGATGAAATTGGTTGGCGATATGAATATCAATAATTTTCAAAGACGATGGAGTTGACTATTTGGCCGACTAATTGTGTTTATTGGCCAAAAAGCATTCCTTAGTAGTGCATTGGTCTTGTTCTTCTTTTTTTCGTAGTTTCGGATGTCACACAGTTGAGTGGGGGAAAGCCGGCGACGAAAGACCGTGGAGAAACGCCGGTGCAGAAACAAAAGCACGGGGAAACGGTGATTCCTTCTGACCGCTCGAAGAAACGGCTGGGCCCAAAAAGAAGCTCGGAGAAACTGCTAGTTGTAAAATACTGGTGGCTGCCTTATGACCGGTCGGAGAAACGAATGATTGTAGAATACCGGTTGCTGAATCGTCGTTGACTTGAGGAAGAAGATCGTAGAAATGCCAGTGCGGAGACAATTGCAGAGGATTCGTGAAGAAAACGTTTCGGTCGCTCGAAATTTAAAGCCGTTATTCAGTTTCAGTTTGAATTTAGTCCCCACGCGTCCAACAGACATTCGTCGTGCACGATTCAGCTGGGCCCGAATCCGTCGAATAGACCGGACTCAGAGGCTACGGATTCTTCGATGTCAAAACACGATTTCGTTGATTCAACCCCTTGCCGATTCTACAACACAAATTCGATGGCTGAATATTGTAACCCATACGATTTGATGACTCCTTCAAGCGGCGTTTCAACGCTATTATGGAAGGTCTTAGCATAAGAGCATCCACAATGATATACCATGACCAGTGGTAGGGAGCCATTGACTTCACAAATGTTGCCCAAGCAGGATAAATTCCATATGTCAAGTAATAAGGGGTTTCGTATTCTCTACCGTTGACCTTGAACTTAACATCTGGAGAAAAGCCTCGAACTGTCTGGTGAAACAAGGTAGACCTATTGAGCACGTTGATGTCGTTGTTGGATCCCGGTGTCCCAAAAAAGGA